>JAJMDJ010000027.1:0-24727 GCA_030573495.1 Hanseniaspora nectarophila
TAGTCGTCTTCATCACCGGTTTCCTCACTGTCACTATCACTGTCGTCTTCATCAGCAACGTTTTCATCGTCTTCCAAAATAGACTTGTCTTCATCCTTTGGGTCATAAATATCATCTAACTCATCCAAGTCATCTCTCTTTAGCATTTCACCCTTGAACATGCTGCTTTCAGGCACAACAAATCCACCTTCAACTTGACAATTGACCATCTTGGATTTCTTCTTGATAACAGAATCATAACCAATGATACAGTTTTCTATGATACAGTTGTCTTCAATCTCAACATTGTCAAAGATGATTGATCCTGTGATTTTGACTTTTTTGCC
This sequence comes from Hanseniaspora nectarophila, assembly GCA_030573495.1. NCBI lineage: Eukaryota > Fungi > Ascomycota > Saccharomycetes > Saccharomycodales > Saccharomycodaceae > Hanseniaspora > Hanseniaspora nectarophila. The sequence continues at coordinate 327 of JAJMDJ010000027.1, forward strand.
AATCTTACAGTTGTACCCAATCAATGACTTCTTGATATTGGATTGCGCCATCAATACAGTCTTTCCACCTATTAGAGATTGTTGGGAAATACCAGTTTGTTGTGAATCATTCAAAATATTACAGGTGGAATCAAGCTTGTCCAACATTTGTGGGTCTTTGTCTTGGATCAAGTTCAACATTTGTCTGTTGGTTTCAAGATAACTTACAAGACTGTTCATTTGAGCAAACTTGACTACTTCAGGCAAAACAAACATGGCGATTCTTTCTTTTAACTTTGAGTGGATCCATGATCTTCTGGACAGGTCTCTGAATATCTTCTTCAATGGTCTGTGAATGAAATCAACTTGATCGTCGTTGATGTTTTCAATGATCTCCAAGACCTTTTGGTTACAGTAATAAATACCCGAATCAATCAACAGCTTGGACCCCTTGATGTTGGTGAACTTCCATAACAAGGCTTCTCTGATTTTCAAGTACTTTTGTTTTTCTATGTTTTCTTGGGTGTATGAGTCCAACATGATGTTGGCATATGGAGTTGATCTATCTAATTGTTGGTACAAAATATAATCATTGACATTGGACTTCTTCTTTTCCACTTGGGAGAGTTGACTCTTGTAGAAACATGACATCATGATGATATCCTCACTGGTTTCAGCATCATCACCGTTATTGTCGCTTCTGACTTCATCATCGTCATCATAATAACCACCATTCAATTCATCACTTTGATTAGTTGATTTCTTTGATTTATTGAACTTGGAGAATTGGAAGAATTGATGACTTAAGATTTGTGGTGGCAAATCAGTGATGAAATCAGATGGCAACAATACAAACTTATCTTTAATTCTGGTAGCCAATGACTTCATAAGAACTTCACCTTCGTTCTTGTACTTGGTTGTTATGATATTAATTCTTATAGGTTCCTTGATGGCAACTTGGTTATTTGGAACTAGGTTACCTAAAATGTCCTTGTCAACTGATATGTTGTATGCATTGCTGTTGTCATCTGTCTTTAAGGAGTGGTCCTTCAAGGTGGCCTTGTACATGTCCCATCTTAAGTCAATGAATGGTTGGATGATTTGTTTAAGCTTGGCAACTTCATAGCTATCACCAATGTCTTGGTTTGTGGAGGCATTGTCTTTTGATAATTCAATGATTTGGTTAGGAGCATTTTCATCATAAACAACAAGGTTGACTTCAGAAAAGAAGGCTTGTTCACACCAGTCAAGGACATAATGGATCATAGGTCTGTTACAAACAGGAAGAATGGAGTCATTTATTTTGTGTTTGGTTTGGGTTTTGTTGTTGACAATGGATGTCAATGGGTGTAGGTTTTGTGGTTGTTTGGCATTATTGCTGCTGTTCAGCATAATGAATGCTTGGTAATCTGAAGAAGCCATGATTGGTGAGTGGTTGTATTTTGGGTTATTGTAAAATTCCTTTTTTCAAAGTGATGAGTAATTTTATTGATGTGAGATTTTAACGCCTTAAGTATTTCTTTTTTTTAAAAAAGGAAAAAAAAAAAATTTTTTTTATTCAGAAAAAGGAGTATGATCTTGGTGTATCCCTTTTGGGACATCCAAACATTTCAGGGTAAGTTTATGGTAGCAAACCAAAAAAAAAACACACACACACACACATTACCATAATTTTGGTGTTTTATTCCCACCCAGTGTGTGTACACTTTTGCCACTCAAAATATTATCAAAAAAGATTTAATCATATATATAAGTTATATCACACACCAAAAAACATAAACCATTTGCTCTTACTAACACACAACACATGAGTGAAGAAAACTTACAAGAACCATTGATCAACAATGAACCACAATTATCTCCTGAAGAAATAGCTGCTTTAGAAGCCAAAGCCATCAGAGATGAAGCTGTTTTAAAACTAAAAAAAAGAATCATAGATCACCAAAGACAAGATGAAAAGCTAAAGAACCTAAGAAAGGAAATCAGAACCCTGGAAAAGAACTTTGACAAAACAGAATACGACATCAAGGCCTTGCAATCCATCGGCCAATTGATTGGTGAAATCATGAAGGAATTGAGTCCTGAAAAGTACATTGTAAAAGCCAGTACTGGGCCTAGATACATCGTTGGTGTCAAGGACTCCATTGATAGAACCAAGTTGAAGAAGGGTGTTAGAGTCACCTTGGATATAACCACTTTAACCATCATGAGGGTCTTACCAAGAGAAACTGATCCTTTGGTTTACAACATGACCACCTTTGAAAACAACGACAAGTCTGTATCATTTGATACTGTTGGTGGTTTGGATGAAGAAATTAGACAACTAAGAGAAGTCATTGAATTGCCATTGAAGAACCCTGAAATATTCCAAAGAGTTGGTATCAAACCACCAAAGGGGGTCTTGCTTTATGGGCCTCCAGGTACTGGTAAGACCTTGTTGGCAAAGGCTACTGCCGCCACCATTGGTGCCAACTTCATATTCTCTCCTGCCTCCGGTATTGTGGATAAGTACATTGGTGAATCTGCAAGAATCATCAGAGAAATGTTTGCCTATGCCAGAGAACATGAACCTTGTATTATATTCATGGATGAAATCGATGCCATTGGTGGTAGAAGATTTTCCGAAGGTAACTCTGCAGACAGAGAAATTCAAAGAACTCTTATGGAATTGCTTACACAAATGGATGGGTTTGAAACCCTTGGTCAAACCAAAGTCATCATGGCTACTAATAGACCAGATACCTTAGATCCAGCCTTGTTAAGACCTGGTAGATTAGATAGAAAAATAGAAATCAAGCTTCCTAATGAAGTTGGGAGAAGAGAGATTTTCAAAATTCATATGCAAAATGTTGAAAAGGAAGGTGACTTTGATGTTGATGCAGCCATCAAAATGTCCGATGGATTCAATGGTGCTGATATAAGAAACTGTGTTACTGAAGCTGGTTTCTTTGCTATAAGAGACGACAGAGAATCCATCAACCAAGATGATTTAATGAAGGCTGTAAGAAAGGTTGCTGAAACCAAAAAGCTTGAGACCAAGTTGGAATACAAAAAGATTTAAGGTTTCAATATATCTTAATTTTTTTATTTTTATTTTTTTTTTCAATTTAATTTTATATACAGGTTTAATAATCCAAAAAGTTATATATATTTTTTTTAAGCTATATCAGCTCTCAACTTTTCGAATATCTTCTTACCAATATCTTCTTTTGTTTTATCGTTGAAGTATCCAGCTCTCATTTCTTCTATGGATTTGATTTGGTTCTTGTAAGTTTCATTGGCTCTTTGAGCAGGAGTCTGAGGGAAATCGAATTCACCAATCAATGCATTTCTGATCTTTGGAGTTACCAGTCTACTCAAGGCTCTGTCCAAAGTCTTCATGGACTTGGAAGCACTGAAGACATCTTCTGGTATACCTGAATCAAAGAAGTTTATTGGGTTGTATGTTTGCTTCAAAACAGTTTCTGCTGGTGTAGAATGTTCCCCTGCTTCTTTCTTGATTAATGGGTACTCTAGGGGAATTTCAGGATGGTGCTTGACAAATCTCTTGAATTGCATAACATCGTTTTTTGGATCATAATGTTTTTCCTCAGAAAAATCAACATCATCAACAATGGTGACTGCCTTTGTTTCTGGGTCTTGAATGACCAATCTGATATCTTCTTGCTTGACATAACCATCTTCTTCAGTGATATAGGAGTTTCTAGAACCGTCAGAATCCCAAAATAGCTTTGGGGTCAAATTCAAAATCTTTGGACCACCTTTATTCAAAGCATACAAGTTGGTTTTGGTTCCAGCGGTTAACTTGTCTGTAATTTCGGTTATAGATCCAAATCCTTCCAGCTCGTTGTTGACAATAACAACGTTATCACCCTTTTCATACTTCCAGTCCTTGATGGTTTTGTATCTATCTTCTGGACGAACTGACTCGTATAATGGAAGTCTCATGTACAATGGACTTGTCAATTCGTTTTTTACATCATTTTTGAATGAACTTTTGGAATAGAACTTGTTTTTAGGTTTGCTTTTGATTTTGGCCATTCTGGATCTAAACAAATTCAGTTGTTGGTTGTATAAGATATTTGGGTTTTCTTGAATCTTTTTCATTTCAGAAGCTCTAATAACATTCCATTGGGAACGTGGAACATACTTGGCAGCTTTTTCAAGCCTCCAGTGCTTACATAAAACATTAGTTTGGTTAACCATATTGGGTCTTGTGAGTATGTATTTATGTTTTTGGTTTGTATGTTAAACCCTTATGTAATGATTAAATAATAATCTGTATATACTTGGACTGTATTGAAATACTTTGTCAAGTGAAACTTTTTTGAATGAGGAAAAAAAAAAAAAGTAAGAAAAATTGGAGAAAAATTTTTTTATGTCCAAAAAGGGACATGGTATTGCCGAACAAAGAAAGTTTCATAACACATTCGGGTAAAAAACCATCAAAACAGCAAACAATTACAACTAATCAATACATATGTCAATGAACTCTTGCTCATTGATACCACCATCGTCATCCAGATCAAACTCATCAATCATCTTATGCAGTTCTTCGTCTGATATGTCCTCGTTTAGTTCTTCTGCCACAGCCTTCAAGTCATCAAATGTGATCATACCCTTTCCTTCCAGGTCAAACAAAGCAAATGCTCTCTTTAACTCATCTATTGGGTCTCTCTCAAGAACCTTGGTGGCGGCTATTTTATAGAAGTTGTCGTAACTTATTCTAGCCTTTCTGCTCTTTGCCGGTTGGGCAACTTCTCCGAATGTATTCATAATGGTCATTAGTTCGCTCTTGCTCAATTCAAACCCTAGTGCTCTAAAGGCTACTTTCATTTCATGGTAGTCAACAAAGCCATCGCTGTCTAAATCAAATAGTGTGAATGCTTCATATATTTCCTGTCTTTCAGCATCTGAGATGGTCTTTTGTGATTCTGATGTTGTTGATTGGTTTCTTTTCTTTGGTGACACCACAGGTTTGCTGTAGTTAACTGAAGAGTATCTAGAGCTCATTCCAGTGTTTTTTTGTTATATATATGTTTGGATTGTTTAGCAGTATCCTTTGTTTACAACTTTGATGTGTTGAAAAGGAATAAATCAGTTAAAAAAATACAGAAACAAACAAAAAAAAAACATACACAATTAATACGCGCAGAGAAAACCCCAATTAATTAAACGTTCTTATATCCGAGTATATACATCAACTCTTTCGATTCCATTTAACAACAGGCTCTATGTTTTCTCTAGGGTCCCAAATGTGATCTAGAAATAATAAGTATAAAAGATCAACTGTGCAGCATAAGGCGTACAGCAATCTGCTAAAAAACCCATCATCATCGTCCAACTTCTTGGTATAATACAAAACTATCTTTTCAAGCATCGTTAACGGCTGTTTTCTTTGTTCTTCAACAACAATGTCATAAACGTGAACAGTTCTTGCAGCAACATTTTCCCAGTTGTAAAGCTTCTCAATTTGGTTGTGGAACTGCCATTGGAATGGAAGATCATCTTCTTTTGTGTGTTGATTCTTCAAAGTCTTGAACTTTTCTATACCCTTGTTGACTCCATCTATAATACACTTGCTGGTTAACTCAGGACAATAAACGGCCATGTCATCGGGAAGAACCTCCAAAATACCACCAACAGTGGTTGTGACTATGACCAATCCACTTGATGCTGCTTCAACCAATACAGTACCAAAGGCTTCAATCAATGAACAATGCAAGTAAATATCACCTCTGGTCATCACATCTCTTACCTTTTCATGAGGCACTGATCCTATAAGGTCTATTCTCTCTTCAAGGTTATTCAATTCCATCATCTGTTGGATGTCTATAAACATTGGCCCATCCCCTGCTATGATGAAGTTCAAGTTTTCATTGGTCTTGCAAAGCTTTGGTATCACATCAATCAAAAGACCTATCCCTTTATTCTCAAACAATCTTGAAATGATAACCACATTTATTTTATTGTTGTCTCTTTTGGATATTTCCTCAACTGCCAGAGGTTGGAAATCAGCGGATACAACAGCATTGGGAATCACAAAGCAATCTGCGGGGCTTCTCCCTGTTCGAACACACAAGTTCTCTTTGGTGGTTTGAGAAACCGCAATCAGTCTATTTGCCAAAGTTGTAGAAAATCTCAATAGCTTATTCACTAGTATATGTGAGATGTTGTTAAATGGGAAAAGGGAATGGTCTGTTACCACAGTTGGGATATCCATAATTGAGGCGTGGATGATAGCTTCGTGGGATATTGTTGTTACAGTTCCATGTGAATGAACAACATCTATTTTTTCTTTGAGAAAGATTTTCCTGAGCACAGGCAATGAGGCAAATATTGTCGGAAAGCTGGTTTCTCTTGTGATCACCAATAAAGGGATGTAGTAAACCTTAAGGCCATTGGCGATGTACCTGATGTTCATTCGCTCTCCGTAGTTGTGGGTAATTATGATGACATTGTGGCCGTCATTGATTAATTTCTGGGCCAAGTGGTACATATGAAACTCCACCCCACCAAGCTGGGGGTAAAAGAAGTCACAGCACATAGCTATATTGTATTTTTGTTTACTCATATTGGTGTTTTTCCTCAATCAATCTAATTATCCGATAGAACCAAAACAATTTCATGTGTTTTTAATGCCGCATGGAATGGTGTGTATATTTTGGTTTTTTTTTTTAGCGGGTAAATTTCATGAAAATGTATTCTTATCCCTTAATCAAGTAATGTTGGACAAATCAAGGTATCACCAAAAAGAATAAAATACATACTACAGTTACCACTTCTTTGTATTTAATGGTTGACGAACATTTTGATCATAACATTTTAAACAATCTTGAGGATCTAGATAGGGGTATTAATCTGGATCCACCTTCCTATGATGCGCTAAATATAGAAGACAATATAAACTTAGAAAACGATAATGATTCTATGGACATTGATGAAGATGATTTCAATGTTGATAATGAACTATTTTTAAACAATGAAACTGAGCACATAGATGATGACACTAGGATTAGTCTCACAAATAATGAAAATAGCAGGCCCCGTAGACGGAGGAGACAAACCAGAGGATCAAATCTAATAAAATTAAGAAACAATACGTACAATACCTTTCGTGTGATCAAAACAAAAGTTCACGATTATGTCTACATTCCTTTAAAAATATTGGTGATTGATCCTCTTCTGAAATTGTACTACTATCTTTCCTTCAGATTTGAATATCACCTAAGCAAAATTGGTAATCCCGTTATAATAAGAAGATTTGCTTATGTTTTTATGATGTCCGTATTTGTTTACTTTGTTTATGGGTTCACCAACTCTGAACAGAATAATGGTACCATTGGGAAGTTTACAGACCATGATGAGTTTCTGCATTACGCCAAGAAATGCATAGACTTGAAGAAGTTTGAGCAAGACTTGGAATACATATCATCAATGTCTCACCAACCTGGAACCATTGGTAACCAATTGATAACCAACTACATGCATGATTCATTTAGTAATAATGGTATAAAGAACTTGGGGATTCATCAATACAACAGTTATTTGAACTACCCTAGTGATCAAACAAAGATGTATTATTATAATGACAAAGATGAAAAAGTTGAAATCAATTTAAACTTTAATAACTTCAACCCCATGTCTATTAACGGAACAATAGAAAAAACTGATTTGTATTATGCTAATCTGGGTAGGGAAGATGATTACAATAAATTAAAAGATGTCAACTTTGAAAATACAGCTGTTTTGTTGAAGTACGACAACGAACTAGTGAGTGAACAAATTTTGATTGCTGAAAGGCTAAAGATAAAGGCTATAATTTTCATATCCAATGACGAAACACTTCGTGAATTACAAGGAACTTTGGATAAAAACCCAAGCAACCAAAAGGAATACGACTACTTGTATACTAATTTTAATAGTTCGATTCAAAACATAGCAGTATCCATACCGCAATATGGACTAGGTGATCCTTTGACCCCGGGTGTAGGTGCTGACAGTGCTAATGATTTCATAGAAAGACACAGTCTATCTGATTCAAAAATGGAGCCCAAAATCATTACCATCCCTGTATCCATTGACCAAATAAGACCATTTTATGATCGTTTGGTTACCGATACTGGTAGCCATATAAAAATTGACCTAACAGTGGAACTTGAGACTTTTGTCAAGCACCCAACCCTGTCAGTTGTGGCAAAAATTGAAGGTAAAGAACAAGCCAGCAAGGCCATTGTGATTGCAAGTGCCAGGGATTCAATCAACAACGGTGCGCAGTATCCAAACTTTGGGACAGCAAGTTTGTTGTCTTTGAGTCAGCTCCTGCAACAATTGAAGTTCAAGTACAAGTGGAAACCCTTAAGAAACATTTATTTGATATCGTATGATGCCAGCATTTACAACATGGAGGGACCAGCTGAATTGTTAGAATCAAAACTGAATTCTATTATTGAAGAGGTCTACACAGTTGTGGATATCTCAGGACTAAATATTGATTCAAATACCATAAACATACAAGCAACACCAATACTCCATGATGTGATCAAAAAGATGAATGATAAGTTTGATTTCAGAGTCCAATTGGATAACATCAAGAGCTATGGGTCTTGGTCCCCGTTCATGGCGGTGGGAATGCCTGTTATTGCCATTGGTGACAACAGCAACAAAATACCACACTTTAGTAACTTGGATATCTGGGAGACTATGTTTGAAAAAATACACAGAGAATACAGCAATGGAGATTTGGGTTACGAAAGAATATCAAGACTGATGTTGTTTGTTTTGGAAATGGTCTTGGATATATCGGATGATCCAATCATTCCATTTAACTTCAATGACTTCAAAAACGATTTGAGTTTCAAACTGCAAGATTTGATGTCCATGTATGAGCATTATATCAAACAAAACCCTGAAATGACTGAAGTAATTGACTTTAATAAGATATCACTATCACTCATGAACTGGCAATATGTGATCAATGATTGGGAGAGTATTCTGAGAATGTGGGAGCAGATTGTTGTTTCCGAAGGATCCAATCAAGAACCATCATTGATTGCCATGCATAGATGGTCTTGGAACAGAAGACTGACCTTTATACCGTTCAAGCAAATAGCACAGAATGGTATATCTGAGGAAAGACAATATTACAAGAACTTGTTTTACGGGCCAGCCATGTATTCAGAAAAAGACTATGATTGGTGGACTTTCCCTGCCATAAGAGATGCCATTCGGGCCAAAGATTGGAACAGAGTTAAAGAACAAGTTGATCTGGCCAGCAAGGTTTTGGATGACACATCCCGGTTATTCAGAGATGAAGGTATTTAAAAATGTATATATATTTGTTTTAAAATTTTATCAACAAAAATTTGTATATTATGTCAGAAACGCCAAAAAAAAAAAAAAAATGAAGATAAAACTCTATTTTTCTCCCCTTTTTATATACGAACTGGTTTTTATTACACACACAGAGATAACGATTCTTAAAAGAGTTGTTACAAGACCATACAACACTTACATAACCCATCATGTCCTTTTTATACAATATGATCACTGGTAAAGGCAACCAATCCGAAGACCCTACTGGTCTAAGCCAAACCGAAGGCAAAGAATCCAAGGAATCTGAAAGCACATCCCAATCTGTCGTTTTGAGAGATTACACTCCAAGAGAAATATCCCGCTATGATGGCCACATGGACCCAAAGATATATATTGCTGTGAAGGGCTCTGTTTTTGATTGTACTCTTGGTAGACAATTCTATGGTCCTTCTGGTCCGTACTCGAACTTTGCAGGCAGAGACGCCAGCAGAGGGTTGGCCATGAATAGCTTTGATGATCAAATGGTCAGAGACATTGATGAGGAAATTGATGACTTAAGTGACTTGTCTGTGAAACAAATGGAGGCTTTGGATAGTTGGTTCCAACATTTCAGCAGAAAATATACCTATGTTGGGAAGTTGGTTCCAAACAAGTGATTTTGGATTTTAAGCAGTCCTCTATGGATTATTGTTAGTTGTAGATAAAAATAATAGATACAGCTATATATATATCATGTCTTATTAAATGGATCAAATATTATTTTCCTGGTTTCATGTTGTTCAATGATTTCAAACTGGTGTTTTGGATCATCCACTCTATCTGTTGACTTTATTTTATCTCTGGTTTTGAACTTTGCTTCTCTCCTGCTTTGCACACTTTCATATTTCTGGCTTATTCTCTTTCGTATATGTGAATTATTGGTGAAAACTTCATTCGTATCAATGTTCTTCAAGAGCTTGGAATCCACCTTCAAGGAAAATGTCTTGTTAAACTCTAGAAACTCATTGGAACTTGAACCTTCAGTAGAGCCAGATATAAGTGGTATGCATATGGTCTTCAAGGCATTTGTTCCATAGTAGTAATTGTACTTTATGTCTAACTTATTCTCCGGTAAAACGCTGCTTAGAGCATGTGATTTTTCAACTTGGTTTAATGAACTGAAATGATCAATTTGCTGAGTATTATTTTTTTTGCTATTAATAATTGAGTTGTATTTTGAAGCAAAACACTCATTGTCAACAGTCTTCAATTTATGCGTTCTATTCGAGATCAAGACTGTATTCCAGTGGTTTCTTTTGAGATACTGTATTTTCACTGTAGGACAACGCGTTTTGTTGTTTAAATGCTTTATTCCTATAATCACCAAAGGCTGATTTTTCTTTTTGACCCTGAATATTCTTTTAACAAAATTTTTGAGCCAGTTTATTTGTTTGTTATCATTATTAACTGTATTATTCAATACATTTGTGTTTGGTCTGTGTAGTTTGAATGAAACTGAGTTGTTAAACCACTTGAATTTTGTTATATTATATCTATTTGCAAATACTTGGTGCCACTTGAAGTAGTTTTTAACCCTGTTTAAAAATCTTCTGGCTCTTTTTCTCTTTGAATGTGTTCTGCCTATTGGAGCTGTACGCATAGTAAAAAGTACACAGGTATCAGGGATTTATGCGTACAGAAGGAGTATATGCGCTTATACTGTTATTGGTGTAACAATTAATAATTTATTTATTTAATTCATTAACTAAACATAATTATATATAATTATCTCCTATGAAATAACATATTATAATGGTGTATTTATATATTTCATTATGTGTTTAATTAATTGAAATAGTTAATTAATTTGGATGTCCAATCACGTGTTTTTATCATAAATCATTTTATTTTTTTTGGTGTGATTAAAAATTTTTTTTTCTTGTACCAAAAAAAAAGAAAAGAATCCGTAGTGAGATGGCATTTTTAATATTTGTTTCTTCTAGGTGTTAAAAATCATTAACTTATGTTAATATAATAAACTTATACACCCAAAGACATTGCTATCAGTTGTATTTTGATACTGTATTAGTTGTTACATACATCTCTTTATATCAAGCATCACTTCTCACCAAATAATCCCTTTGTAATTTAACTTACAATCTTATACAAATAAAAGAAATAACCATGTACCAAAATAGATATAACAACAATAGTGGATACAACTCATCAAACCCACACCCCAACAATGTTGCCATGAAATTCACTGGTGGTGGTATCAACCCAAACATGAATGGTAAGGAATTCCAAAACTTCATATACAAAAAAACAAAAATCCATTTATACAATTACCAAGTTCCTAAACATCATGAACAAACAAATGGTGGATACTTTACATATACTGCTGAAGTTGCCAGCAAGAGTTTAGCTCAAAACTTGTGTACTTTCTCTAATATGTTGAAATTCAACAACATGCACCCAGCCATTAAGATAGACATGGCTGGTTCTAATAATGCTTCCACCAGCTTAAACCAAGTCACTGCCAATACAGCCACCGGTACAGGTAAGGTATTGAATGAATACGTCTTGCAAAGATACAATCCTGCAGCCAAGATGTTGAACTTGGCCAACTTTGCCCAAGACCCATTGTTATCAGCCACTGGTTTGCTAAGCAGCACCCATAAACTTGCTCTTGGTTTATTGAAAATTATTGATCTTTTACAAAAAAACGACGGTATTGTTATAGAAACTTTAGACTTATCAGGTAATGGATTCAGAGACCTACATGATATCAAGGACTTACCATTGACCATTCCAAATCTAGTCAACTTATCCTTGTCAAACAATATGATAGGAAAATCCAATATTTTCACTCTGAATTGGAAAAACAAATTTAAAAAATTAAGAGAGCTTATTGTTATCAATAACCCCATGTGTAATACTGCAGGCTTTCAAAATGATATACTAGTTGCATTCCCAAAGTTAATACTGTTAAACTCTCAAATTATTAGAGATGAGGCAAAAGTTACTAGTCTGTTTAGTGTGATTCCACCAAACCCTTTACAACCTGCTGAATCAGGAAAATTGCAACAATTTGTATTTGAAACTCCTGATATTGGTTCATACACTACACAGTTTGTAGGGAATTTCTTCAACCTATGGGATGACCAAGCCAATAGACAACAGCTTACATCATTGTATCAACAAGAATCTCAATTTTCTCTATCCATAGACTCATCAATCCCAGCTTCATCTGCTGATGATGCAGATCAAAACCCTAACTTCAACGTTTACAACAACTTGAACAGAAACTTGGTCAAGTTATCAATGACCTCATCTCAAACAACAAAGAATAACAGAGCTTCAAGAGTATTCAAGGGTGCCTTGGCTATTGGTCAAGTGTTCAATCAATTCCCTTCAACAAAGCACTTTTTGATTGAGGATCCAAAAAACTATTCGATTCAAAACATCAAGTACTCAACCATCAACGGTATGATGGTTACTATACACGGCTATTACGAAGAACTAGCTGACCCAATTGACAAGACAAGCATGCCTAAACAAGCCAACAACACTGTCAGAAGAGGAAGATACAACTCATACAGTCAAGGAACAGCAGTTAAATACGGAAAGAAGGCCTTTGATAGAACATTGTGTTTGATTCCAGGAGACAATGGTACTCCTATTATAGCTTCCGATATCTTGAACATAAGAGCCTATGTTAAGCCTGCATGGAACTACGAAACAGCAGTAGAAAAGGCCCCATTGAGCCAAGGATCAACTGTATCCAACCCAGGATACCCAGCTGCCCAACCAGCAGCTGCCAATATGATTGCTACTACACCGGAAGAAAAACAACAATTATGTTTGAAGGTACAACAGTATACAAAGTTGAATCAAGAATGGGCCATAATGCTGTGTCAGCAAAGTAATTGGAATTATGATCTGGCCATCAGAGGATTCACCTCAAGTCAAGCCAACATTCCACCAAACGCATACCAATAGTCTTGGTTATTATATATTGTTTATTATAAGTTTTACATAGTCTATTTCATATCAGGTTAGAGTGAAAAATTTTCTGTTCGCTTGACGGGAAATAAAACATTTTAACCACTCTATTTTTATTTTTTTTTTACGTGTTCTCTTATTTTTTTTTCTGTTTTTTTAACACCTTATATTTCAAGAAATTAATATACAACACCAACACATAACCAAACACAATGGCTAACTCTAGTTCTTATGAGTATGATGAGAATTCAGAAACATTCCCTTTCTTTGTTCTAACAGCCCTACTCTCCATTACTGTCCCATGGTCCATCAAGCTGATTTACCAATTGCTTTCCACCAACAGCTTCAAGTCTATCAAATCAATTAGATTGAAGCTTGCAGACGTTGGTGAATCCAAGAAAGACAAGGAAACTGTTGAAAAGCAAGAAAAAACAATTGATGCCTTGTATGAACTTCAAGACAGCTTGAAAAAGGATACATTCAAGAAGTTGGAATATGACTACTTGAAAACAAACAACACCAAGAGCCACACCAAAGAAATAATCATTGTAACAGTCCTATGGGCATTGATTGCTTATGTCTATCAAATGATCAGCAACAACACAACCATATTTGAAAACATGGCTTCTCAATTTGATCCTTATGAATTATTAGGGGTTACTTTGTCCAGCACTGAAAAGGATATCAAATCTGCATACAGAAAGTTGTCTTTGAAATTCCATCCAGATAAATTGCCATCAGGTTTAAGTGACTTGGAAAAATTGGCTTATGAAGAAAGCTTTATTATGATCAACAAGGCTTACCAAGCTTTGACTGATGAAGCTGTTAAGGAAAACTACTTGAAGTATGGTCATCCAGATGGTCCACAACAAGTATCTCAAGGTATTGCCTTGCCTAAGTTCTTAATTGACAACGGATTTTATTCCATTGTTATGGTCTTGGCTTACTGTTTGGTCTTCATGGCTGTTATTCCCTTCTTTGTTTCCAAGTGGTGGAAAAACTCTTCTCAAGTTAATAAACAAGGAATCAATATAGAAACTTCATCTTATATCATTGAACAGGTATTCAACTTGAAGAAGGGTTCTGTTGTTGATCACAACTTGATTTTGGAGTGGTTGTCTAATTCCGAGGAATACAAGATACAATTCCCTGATTTGGATTCTGAAGATATTCTAAACATCTTTATTGATCACATCAACAGAGACCACACTTTAACCAAGGAAAACACCAAGATCACAGATGACGTAAGATTTAAAGTCATCAGTAAATCCCACAGTTTGATCAAGTTTATTGTGACTGTTGCCAGTTGTTTCAACAATTTGGCTTTAGCCATTGCTTGTATTGAATGTATGAAGTCCATAACCCAAGCTATTAACCCTGATACTGATGATCCTAGATATGAATTATTACAATTGCCTGGTGTTGATAAGCTACCGGAATTAACTGATGATTTCAAATACAGGGGTATCAAGAATCTTGAACAATTCTATATGTTGGGCCACGATGAAAAATGTCAAGCTTTAGGAATTAAAGACACTGAAGAATTTTCAAAACAAATTGAAAAATACAACCACACTGTACCAAAACTACAAGTTTTGAGCAGCAGAGTTGTTGTTCAAGGTCAAGATTATGTTTCTCCAGGAGCAGTAGTACACATTGAGTTGAAGGTTGTTATGACCGGTATTAACTTTGTTTCATCATTGAAGCCAGCTTTGAATTTATTATTCAATGCTAAGGATAAGATTGAAAAGAATGAAGACAAGTACCAAGACATAGATCACTTATTGGACCCTCACAAGAAGATGCATGAACAAGAAACCTTGCCTCCTGTCTTTGCACCAAGATTCCCTGTTGCCAAGGACACTGAGTATGTTATTTTGATGGTTGCTAATGGAAAGGTATTGCAAACCCCAATGTTCTTCAATAAAGCCAATTGGTCTGATAACCTGAATAGTAAGAGTTATGCCAGATTAGATAAAAAGGAGTTTTCCAAGGAAGTTATTAAATCTCAACAAGAAAAGAAACAACTGCAATTGACTCCTGATTTGGTTGAAGACATGAAATACTCATATGTTACTATCCCATGTCCACTTCCTGCTTCTGAAACAGCTGGTGATTACTCTTTCAAGGTATACTTGGATCACTTTGGTATGTTTGGATACGACCAATATATTACTATCCCATACAAGGTTTTGAGTGAGCAAGAAATAAGTGTTTATGAAGAACAAGTTAAGCAACAAAAGATTGCTGCTGGTGAATTTAAAGAAGAGGAAGAAGACGAGTATGGTTTATCTGATGAAGATGACGATGAAGAAGTCAGTGAAGAGGAGGAGGAAGCCAGTGAAGATGACTACAGTGATATCAACACTGATACTGACGAAGAATAGATAAGTATATATGTAAATATTATATTATTTTTTTGATAGCTTTGTATCACAACCGATTAGGCGTATTGTTTATTTTTATTTTTAAAAAAATTGTATATTTTTTTCGGCTCTTGATAAGGAAAATGAGGCCATAAACACCTTATCCAGTTTCACAAAAAAAAAAATAAGAAACCAAAAAAGACACACAAATACTATCAACATGGTCTACTCAGCAGATAAAACAGCACCTTCTTTTTTGAAGAATGGTTCTCTGTTTCCAACTGAACTTCAAGTTCACGAAAAGTTGCCTATTATTGAGACATATTTACCAAAAGATGAAAACACAAGGGTTCTTGCTGTTCCAATTTACAGCCATGAAGATGTCAGCAACAAATTATTGAATGAAATGTTTACAAACTTCAACCAAGAAATTATAAATGGTAAAACATACCCAAATTACGAGCCTTTTGCTGATATAAGAGACTTTACGGATTACTGGTTCCATTCATTCTGCTGTATCTTGATTAAAAAGCCAGATAACATTGAGCAATCAAAGATCACAGAATACATCAAAACAGATGGCCTAAACATTGACTGGGAGGAAAACTACTTGGGAACGTTCTATATCAAACCCAACTATGCAGGAAGATGTTCCCAAGTGTGTAATGCAGGTTTTTACATTCCTGAAGTCCACAGAGGCAAGAAAATCTCATACAGATTAGGACAGGTCTACTTGAAGTATGCTCCAAAGTTGGGGTACTCTCAATCCATATTTAACCTAGTCTTTGTTAGCAATATTGGGTCATGGAAGACATGGGACAAGTTGAAGTTCACGCGTATTGGGGTTGTTCCAAAGGTTGCTATTCTGGGGGTCAGTCAGCCTGCTATTGATGGATCTGGCAAGAAGTATGAGTATGAATACACAGATGCATATATGTACTCCAAGGACTTGTTGTCTGTTGAAGAAGAACTATTCATTGATATGTAGAGCCACTGGTTTTAAAGTCATCTTATTTTTAGAATTCTTTCACAATGGTAAGAAAATTTTTCATTGCTTTTTTGGGGATTTTTTTTGTTTTTTTTTGTTTTTTTTTTTCCCACTGTTGCTGTATTTTGATATTTTTTTTTTTCCATCATTCCGGATCAAGTTTTTTTTAAAAATTTGTCGACATTAATTAACTGATAGAAACCAAAAAAACAAATACATTATACAAGTAATACTATAATCTAATGGGTGTTGCTGATTTAATCAAGAAGTTTGACACAAGCTCTTCTGAAAAGGTTGACATCAAGATCTTCCAACCAGATCAAGTTTCTGCTTTGGCTAAGTCCGGTTTGAAAATTGAACAAAACGATGGAGGTGAAGTAAGAACCTCTCCAAAGAAAGCCAAGGCTGTTGGTATAGCCACAGCCACTAGACAAGTTGTTGTTTCTGATAAGCAAGAAGCTGCTCCAAAGGCTGAGGTTGTTACTGAAAAGGAAGAAAAGGTCGAAGAGCCGGTTAAGGAAGAAGTTGAAGAACCAGTTAAGGTAGAAGCTGCCAAGGTAGAAGTTGAAGAACCAGTTAAGGTAGAAGCTGCCAAGGTAGAAGTTGAAGAACCAGTTAAGGTAGAAGCCGCCAAGGTAGAAGTTGAAGAACCAGTTAAGAAGGAAACTACCAAGGTAGAAGTTGAAGAACCAGTTAAGAAAGAAACTACCAAGGAACCGGTCAAGGCCGAAAAGGTTGAAGAAACTGCCAAGGAACCGGTCAAGGCCGAAAAGGTTGAAGAACCAGTTAAGGAATCTACTAAGGAAACTGAAGCTGTCGAAGAATCTACCAAAGAACCTGTTGAAGACACTGAGGTTGACGTCGAAGATGTTGCTGATGAAGCATTTGAAACCACCACAGTAGGAACAGGTTCTAATCTTAGGCAAGAAAAAGAAGAAAACCAACAAAAACAAAAAGAAGAAAAAGAACAACAAAAAGAAGTAAGTGAACCTTCTGATTCCATGACTGAATACCTAGCCTCCACCAAGGACATGCCAAAGCCAGCTTTGGATACTCGTTTGGGTAGAGACGATCCATTTGTATTTGGTACAAGATTCATTCCTGAAGGCGATGAGGATGCCATTTGGAACCACAACTCCTGGGATCACTTCCAATTCACCCAAGAGGACATTGACAATGCCAAGGCCAAAATAGACCTACAAAAGGAAGTCACAGATAAAGAAAAGTACTTGGGTGAAACTGCCCACAAGCACTGGGATAGCTTCTACTCCCAACATAAAGAAAACTTCTTCAAGGACAGAAAGTGGCTAGCCATTGAGTTCCCAATTCTGAGCGAAGTCACTGAACCTGAATACGGTCCAGTTCATGTCGTTGAAGTTGGTTGTGGTGTTGGTAACACTTTCAACTGTATTTTGAAGGACAACAAGAACCCTGGTTTGAAAATACACGCTTCTGATTATTCCTACACTGCCATTGACTTGATCAAGGAAAATGAGTTTTACCAAGAAGAACACAAAAAAGGTACAGTTATTGCTGATAGATGGGACATCACTGATCCTAACTTGCCTGTTGAAGAAGGCTCTGTTGATGTGATCATTATGATCTTCGTCTTCTCTGCCTTGGAACCAAAGCAATGGAAGGCTGCCATTGACAATGCTGCCAGATTATTGAAGAAGGGTGGTAAAATCCTCTTCAGAGATTACGGTAGATACGATCTTGCACAAGTCAGATTCAAGGGTGAAAAGATTCTTGCTCCAAACTTCTACATCAGAGGTGATGGTACAAGAGTTTATTTCTTCACTGATGAAGAGATTGAAGAAATTTTCACTGGTGACGACCAATTCAATAAAGTCAAGATAGGTATAGATAGAAGATTGTTGGTGAATAGAAAGAAGAAGATTAAAATGTATAGACAATGGATCCAAGCTGTATTTGAAAAGAAATAGCTACATTTTGATGTATATATGAAAAGATAAAATAATATAAAAATAAGAACCTGATTCTAAATATGTTTATGTTCGATTTTGTGCTTTGGAGATATACAGATGTATAGAAACCCGTTGGGTGAGTGGAAGATCTCGTATAGCTCTGAGAGTCTGAACCCTCCATTCTCAATGCGAATTCCTTGTATTTGAATGATGAAAGAATCTATGGTGATATCTATCTTTGTGAGAAGTGTCTCTAAGGTACTATCTGATTCTACAATGGGCTCTCTCATCACGAGTTTTTCTTCGTGAAGGTACAATAAACGACAAGGGATTTTTTTATCCAGCTTTATGAGACTGTTTTTGTTTATCACATTGTGGAACTTTTTGCTTGTTATTTCATCTGTAGATAAAAAGTATGAATTCCAGAGATCATTGCTATCGCTAACTGTCATTTTTAATACCTTTTTGCTATTATTGAACATTATGTATGTGGCTTGTCTCCAATCTTCAAAGAACTTTAATCTCAGCTCATTTTTACTCTCGTAATCTGTGATTCCTAAAACATCAAATGAGTTATACTCATTAGGAGTACCATTAAAGTTTATGTGCACTGCGTAAACCTCTGCTTCCTTGTTAAGTCCATCAAAGGTTATTTCCTTTTTATAAAGCGATAACAAATCAATGATGAAAAAGTGCTGGAAACTATAAAGAATGTGGGTATTATCGAGTAAAAACTGGATCTTGCTAATTTCAACATTATGCTCAAAATTCAACAATTTCCCAATCAAATCAATGAAATATACAATCTTGGTGTTGTTTCTCAAGTTCAAAATGATGCTCTGTTTTTTGTATATGAACTTTATCAAGATCTTTTTGTTGAACAACAAATGTTTGATATCATGGTCTATATCCACTTCATCGTGTTCTTTGGAATTACTTTGTGTATACGCTGATACAATATTTTTAAACATGTTTAGTATGATTGGTTGCTACTATATAGTTTATAGATGTTTGCAACACCCAAAAGGGAAATGCTTTTAATCTAAAAGAACCGTGATAAGGCTTTTTTTGACAAAAAAATAATGTGGTGTTTTTCACGTGTGGGTCTCAATTCTCCGCCAAACATTTTTCAAAAAAAAAAAAAAATGTTGAAAATCTTTTTGTATACTGTAAACCAATAAACCCAAAGATAAGTCACATATGCATACACTTGCTATAAGTAAAAGGCTCTATGCGACTAGAGTCTACACAGACGCTATGAATTGCTTGAATTCATTGCAAACAAATTTCAAAATGATTCAGGACTTCAAAAACAAAAACGCAGTCAGAAAAACCGACCAAGCTATCGATGAAATGAAAGAGTACATGTACAGACTGGGATACAGCAAATCTCTTTCCGAAATTGACAATCTGAACTGTATACACATAACAGGAACAAAAGGCAAAGGGTCAACAGCTGCTTTTGTGAACTCAATTTTGTTGAACTACTCGAAAAACGTTGATGATTCCAAAATCAACAAAATCGGGCTTTACACATCTCCCCATTTAAAAACATGCAGAGAGAGAATCAGAATAAACGGTGAACCCATAAGTGAGGAGCTTTTTACAAAGTACTTTTTTCAAGTATGGGATGGGCTCAATAGCACAACTTCAGATGAAATCAAGTTTCCGGATTTGAAGGACCACAAGAAACCCGGGTATTTCAAGTTTTTGACTTTATTGTCGTTCCATGTGTTTGCACAAGAGAAGTGTAACACATGTGTTTACGAAGTTGGGATTGGTGGGAAGTATGACTCAACTAATATTATAAACACCCCCACAAGCACAGGTATTTCTCTGTTGGGGATTGATCATGTAAATGTCCTTGGTGATACTGTATTAAAAATCTGTGACAACAAGATTGGTATTTTTAAGAAGAATGCAGAAAACTTTAGTATTTTGGGCCAACCAGAGAGTAAAGAAGTCTTTGAAATGATGCAAAATAAATTAGATACTGTTGAATGTGAAAACAAGTTGAATTTAATACCAGTATTTGATCAACTTGATTCTAATATAAACACGGACTTCAGTTTAGGTATTAGTGGTGATTTCCAAAAAGTCAATGCATCTTTGGCTACTGCTTTATCCATCAATCACATAAACAAACTTACTGAAGAAAATATCCTAACTAAGTACGAAATTGTCAAAGGATCAAAGGTTTGGGACCATGGAATCATTCTTCCAGAGTTTGTCAAGAATGGACTGCAAGAATGTAAATGGGAAGGAAGATGTCAAAAAATTGAGGATGAAGATTCCAAAACGTGGTACTTAGACGGTGCGCACACCATAGACTCCATTCAAAAATCCACTGATTGGTTTGTGCAAACACAAATCAAAAAGCCTAAGAACAGCAACAAAAAGACTATATTGTACTTCAACCAGCAATCCAGAGAAGACCATGTGAAAAAGTTCTTGGAGTACATCAACACATCTACTGAGAGCCAAGGCATCAAATTCGATGAGGTTTTGTTCAGTACCAATAAAACTTGGTCTGAGGGGTACTCAGCCGATTTGGTTTCCATGAATGTCGACAGCAAACAGGTTGATGCCCTAACTGTGCAAAAGAGACTGAAGGAAATATGGTTATCTGAAAACAATGCCAATACTGATGTCAAGATCTTTGAAAGCATTGAGGATACATACAAATACATCAAGCAACAAGAAGGCGCTGTGGATGTGTTTGTGACTGGTTCTTTGCATCTCGTTGGAGGACTGCTGGTGGTCATGGATGGAAAGTAAATAATAACAATGATATATATATACTCTTTTAAAAACTGAAGTGATCGTCTGGATTGACTTCGTGGGAGAAGGCAAATTGAGGCTTTTGGGTGTACTTACCAGCCAACTTGTTTCTAATGCTGTTCAATAAACTGACGTAACTTTGGTTTGGGTTTTCTTGCAATACTTCCAAGAAGGCCCAGGTCAAAGCACCGGTGTTGGTGTTGTTGATTTGTGTATCAGCAGAAGTTTGGTCATCTTTACAACCACTGATACTCATGATATCAGCAGCTGAGGACTTCATTTGTCTTACTTGGGCTTGTTGCTGAGCACTCAACTTGGAACCACCATTTTGCACAGTGCTGAACATGTCCTTGGCACTCGAGAACATTCTTGAAGAACTACCAGTTGCATAAGACATGGCCATGTTCAAACCTTGCATACCCAAACTCTTGTACATTTTGCTGCTGTCGTTTTTCTTCAATACACCCTTGGTTGAGTAGGTGAATGGAAGATCAAGAACAGAACCAGAATGACAACAATCCATTAAGGCGGTTAACTTACAACCAACTGGTAATGGTCTAACAAGAATATCATGGATGATATCATCGATTAACATACCAGTTTGTTGGAAATCAACAGGACAAATAGCATCATCTTTTCCATCATCTTCATCACCATCAGTATCGTCAACTTGGGTACCGTGACCTGAGTATGACATGAAAAGACAATCACCCGGAATGGCATCGCTGACTAGCCATTGCATGGCAGCAATGATATTGTCTCTGGTTGGAACCATTCTTGGGTTTCCTTGAATATCATCTCTTAAAATAACAATATCGCTTTGGGAATAACCACATCTTTGGACTAAAAAGTCATTTACACGCAAGGCATCAGAAATACAACCACGCAACTCGTTTTGAGAGCCCGCATATGAGATCCCAATAACTAGGGCTTTACGACGAGGGGCTCTTGAGGAGAATTGGGGAGAGTTGTTCATTTGTTGGGTCATAGGTTCCAAGAAGGATTGTTGTTGAAAACCTCTTTGACCTTGTGGTGGAGCAGAAGGTCTTTGGTATTGGTCTTGTGGTGGGGCAGCTGGTCTTTGATACTGCTCACTAGCCTTGTTGTTGTAACTGTTGCGTTGATTACCTGGGAACATTATAAATTATATATATGTCTTTGGTATTTTTTTAATATTTTAAGTGTTTTAAAAATGGAGTTAATAAAGTTATAGAATTCAAAAAAAAAAAAAAAGAGAATCTTACGTATATGTAATTAAAAAAATAATAATCGTGGCTTTTTGTTTATGAATGGGGAAAAAAAAAAGACCTATCATTTTTAATTTGAAATTTAAAAAAAAACAAAAATTGGTGAAATCTTAGTGAGTATATTTTTTCTTTACATTTTTTAAAAAAATTATATGGTAAAATTTAATTAAGAATTATTCTTATCAATTAAAAATTTAAAAAAAAAATAAATGTAAACATAATGTTATTTGTGTAGCGTGTTATGTTGTGAAAAAAATATATGTGCCTTATATCCGATAATAAGGATAATATTAACGTAAACCCATTACGGAAATACAACTATAAACAATACATGACTATTTTAAAAATATAAATACACTTCCCTGAAAAGTTTTTTTATTTTTTAAATATTTTTAAACTGATCTCTCTCCCCTTTGTTTTCACATAAACAATTTTTAAACAACTCAATATTCTATAATCATAATCTTTTTTTTTTTAAAGGGAGTTGTGAACAATTACAGAACGATTGTTGGTACAAATCCCCCAAACAAATATAACTATTACATACACATGAACAACGATATTTACACGCAGTTGTCCAAATACCAACTAGAGTTCATCAGCTTCATCAAAAGCAATGACAACCTAAAGAACCTATACAAAAATGACAATGAGATCATCCAGGACTTGCTTCTAGACCAAC
Organism: Hanseniaspora nectarophila; assembly: GCA_030573495.1. Classification (NCBI taxonomy): domain Eukaryota; kingdom Fungi; phylum Ascomycota; class Saccharomycetes; order Saccharomycodales; family Saccharomycodaceae; genus Hanseniaspora; species Hanseniaspora nectarophila. Next base: position 23,597 of record JAJMDJ010000027.1, read on the forward strand.
CAGACAGCCACATGAAACTACATGTTCTTATTGCTGCTGATTCTATATACCACAAGTTCAGAAGAGAATGGACCACCAAGACCTTCCAGAAGTCCATTGTAGAAAAGCCTGAAAGAATTTTAAGTGCCAGTATTGGTATTGCAGGTGCCATTTCCATGTTTCCAAAGCTATTTAAGGTAATCCCAAGAACCTTGCCATATGATATGAAGTTTATTCAAGAACACTTGGCCAGAAGTACAGACTTTGAAGATTTCATGGAAGGGGATGCAAACATTAAACAACTTTTAATAAACAGATACGAATACATCAAGATGAAGATTTTTGACGATTCGGTACTGAAGATACATGATAGAGAGTTCATCAACAAGCTTGTTGCCTTGTGTGAAACCAGTATCAAACACTTGAAGGAAGGAGAACTTGAAACACAAAATGACTGGAATAGTGGGGACATGTATCTGTCAATGACTTCCCTTGATGCATTAGCCAACTCCATGGAGGTTCTTGAAGATGGGATTGACTTGTTGTTCAAAACAGATGAAACAAACCAATCCAAGGCCAATAGAGTCTTTGGAGTGGTGAGACCGCCTGGTCATCATTGTCACAAAAATAGACCAGAAGGGTTTTGCCTACTGAATAATGTAATGATTGCTGCACAAATGGCTGCTGATCGATACGATGTCACCCACGTGGCCATTCTGGATTATGATCTCCACCATGCAGATGGAACACAGGATATAATCTTCAAAAGAGGACTTGAAGAAAATAAGATACTGGCTGGAGAGGATACAGAAGACATAAAGACAAAAACGGATTATAGAAAAGGGAGCTATTCCCCTGCAGAACCACATTTCCAGGAGAAGTTTGATACAATGCCAAAGTTGAAACGTCATTCAGGGGATTATTTGCTGGATACATTTGGTGTTAACATTGCATCTTTTTCCATGCATGATATCAACTCATACCCCGTTGAACGTGGGTATGCTGACCACGAGGCTTTGGCAAAGGCATCTGCATGTGTGATGGCACATAATGTCAATGTGTGGAATGTTCATTTGGAGAATTATCAAATATACACACAGGAAGAAATTGACAAACAAAAGGATATCAACAAGAGACAGGAGATGCTTGAAA
>JAJMDJ010000028.1:0-24225 GCA_030573495.1 Hanseniaspora nectarophila
AAAAGACCAATAACTACTAATAGTACATACAACAATCATGAATAGAACTTATTCCTTAAGATCCGAAAGAGCTCCTACTGCTGCTCAAATCCAAAACCCTCCTCCACCAAAATCCTCCACCAAGTCCAAGTTCTTTGGTAAGGGTGGTTTAGCTTACAACTTCAGAAAGCAAGCTGCTGGTTCATTTGGTCCGGAATTATCCAGAAAATTAAACCAATTGATCAAGATTGAAAAGAATGTTTTGAGATCCCTAGACTTGGTTTCCAACCAAAGAAAGGCTGCTGCCAGACAACTATCTGTTTGGGGTTTGGAAAACGATGATGATGTTTCCGATATCTCTGACAAGTTAGGTGTTTTGATCTATGAAATCTCTGAATTAGATGACCAATTCATTGACAGATACGACCAATACAGATTGACCTTGAAGTCCATCAGAGACATTGAAAAGTCTGTTCAACCTTCCAGAGAAAGAAAAGATAAAATCTCAGATAAGATTGCTTACTTGAAATATAAGGATCCTCAATCTCCAAAGTTGGAAGTTTTGGAACAAGAAGCTATTAGAGCTGAAGCTGAATCTTTGGTTGCTGAAGCCCAATTATCCAACATCACCAGAAGTAAGATGAGAGCCGCCTTCAACTACCAATTCGACTCCATCATTGAACACTCTGAAAAGATGGCTTTGATTGCTGGTTACGGTAAGGCCATGTTGGAGTTATTGGATGACTCCCCAGTTGTTCCTGGTGAAACCAGACCTGCTTACGATGGTTTCGAAGCCTCTAAGCAAATCATTGTTGATGCTGAACAAGCCTTATCCAACTGGACCTTGGACACTGCTCAAATCAAGCCAACCTTATCTTTCGCTGGTCAATACTACGAAGATGAAGAAGAAGTTCCAGAAGAACAAGAAGTTTACGAAGAAACTGCTTAAATGAGAGTTCATTGATGGTGTGTTTTTTTTTACTAAAGAAAAGACATAGTAATATTATATAAACACAATAATTTAATTCAATAGAATATTAATCAATGTGTATTAAGTATTTGTATTTACACATATAACTATAAAAAATAAATAAAAAGTTATGTTTTTTTTTTTTGATTATTTATATTCAAATTCTTTATGAAGAAATGGTTGTATGTTTTTATATTGAAATCAAAACCAACAATGGTTTTTTGTTTATTTTCATGGCGTGCTGGAATGTTTATTTATTTATTTTGATTTCTCAAAAATGTTGGTTTTCGGATTTAACAACCTTAAAAATAATATTTCGGATATAAGAAAATCACATGGTAGCGATAGAGTTTTATATTTTGGAAAAAAAAAAAATACCACTGAGCAAATTCTTTCCATCTTATAGCAACAACAAAAACAAAACACACATTTAAAGGTGATAGAATATAATTTACGTGTATTCTAACATAACAATACCCAAAGACCAAAGAATTTATATATTAATATTATTGTTATTTTAAAAAGATATGGACTTTTTTGGTAGTGATGACACTAATGATTACCATTACTACGAACAAATCATTCACAAATATGAAAAATCCTTAAATGATATTCTTAAAAACCAACTTCCTACTGCAAGCACATCAGATGAATTAATTTCTATTTCAAAAAGATTAGAAACGCTCAAGTGTGATTCCAAAGATGAACTAACAAGCATCATTAACAACGTAATGGTTCCAAATTATGAAAATTTTTTAAGAAATATAGAATTACAAAAAACTTCAATTGGTCTGAATTATTCAAAATACCAACAAAATGAAAAGACTGAATTATTAAAGCAAAAACATGAAAACTTGGAACACATAAAGGAGATTATTTTGACAAACAAAAAACAAGATGATCAAATAACTTTGGTGAAAAAATACATCAAGTGTTTATACTTCCTCAAGCCTGTGATAATAAAGCTAAACACCAACATAACAACACTATTGAACAATTTGAACCTGAAATATAGCTTTTTGGGGTACTTTGATGATATCAATGAAATAGACTCAGATTTGATCTTATCTCAATATGAATTGATCTTCAAAACATGTGAAGCATACAGCTTGTTGGACGTTGAAGTGAAGAAGGTCTTTCCAGATCTTGACAAGTTTGCTGTTTTGAAGACTGCCTTTGCTAATAAGATTTTACCATGCATAGAAATTCCAGATGAGCCAATAAACATTGTAACCCATAGTTTCAAGTTTTTGTTGGCCTTGATCAAGGAAATGTTTATAAAATCATCCAACAACTTGGAAAAGGGCAAGAAATCATTCACCAAAAATAAAATAGAATTCAAGTACTCTGAAATATTGGACCATGCTTTGAAATCATTCCCGTTGCTGAATGAAAACCAAACAGGTGTGGATCAATACACCAAGTATATCCAATCCATTATTTCAGATGCCTCGAGAGATATCATCACCACCCAATCCAAATCAGACAACATACAGGGATCCTTGTTCCAGCTGTTGAAGGTTACAAGTGCCATTATAAACACGCATATAGAGATTTTAAAGAATTATTACTCAGATAAATCATGGTTGATGAAGGCCATGGAAGGGATACTTATAGAACTGGACGTCCAAAGTACTTTGATTATAGACATGTCTCTAGATTCTTTAATCACGGAAAAGACAGGTTTGCAAAAAGATATCATGGAATTGACATATCAGGATTTTGGTGGAAACGATTACAATCTAGAAAGCTTTGTCAACAAAATATTCGATACCATAGGTGTTTGGAATATGTTTGAAAAGTTCTTTTCCTTGAAGTACAACTCATTTTCAAGCAATGAACATAGACAAGCTGTTGATAAGCCTGTTTGTTTGAGTAATTGTCAAGTCAACAAGAAATTTTATGATTTGCACCAACACGCCAACTTTATCGATATTTTGAAACAAAATGTTACAATAAGTTTGAATACGATCTTTAAAATGGAGAAAATCCCAGATATAAACAGATACATTAATTCCTTTGAAAGAGTTGATTTAGACCAGGACCAAGAAGACTACCCGGTATCATCCATTATTGATGACTTCTCTATAGTCTTTAAGAAGTTTTTGATTTTGTTTATTAATGCAGGTAATTTCCAATTCTTTGATAGCTTTTTGCAAAACATCTGTTTTACCCACTTCATAAATGCTGGGTTTATAAAACAGATGTTGAATAAAATAGGTAGCATGTCTATTGTTACAGCTGATTTAAAGCAATACTTGAGTAAAGAGAAGCTAGCAGAATTGCAAAATGCTTTGAATACCACAACATCAAATGAACAACAGCAAGGAAATGAAAACAAAAGTCTGTTCAATATTCAACAATATACACAAACAATTTTCCAGCAGCAGCAACAAGCTGTTAAGCTTGGAAAGAACTTGATTCAAAATGCTACTCAACAAGATAGGGGCTTTGTGATCAGTAACGAACTGACTGATGATCCAAACATGAAGAACTTCCATTTATTGTTGATTTTCTTGAACACTATTGCATCTGTGAAGGGTGTTTTACAACAACTACTAGTGGATGAATTGTTAGAACCTGAATACAACTCCCAAGAGAACTTGATCAGCACAATCATCAGCTCCACCTTTGTCTTCAATGACAATGCCGAATTGTTGTCAAATAAAATCAGATTTGTTATGGAGAGATCAGATGATTACATTGTGAAGATTATTGACAACTATGCTGAAAAGATATTCCAAATAGGTATTTTGAACAACTTATATGTCTTCAGTCTGAATATTCTAAACAGCAGCTCAAAGGTGCCTATAGAATTGAATAGGGAAACAAACAACAAATTGGAGTTGCCTTTATTAGGTGATCTTGGGGCCAGCGCAAGTGGGTTCAATTTCAGATATGTTTGTAATCCATCTGATTTAACCAACTTACAAGAGATTTCTGATTTTATCAAAAAAATGGAATACCTATTGCAACCTTATGAAAACGTCATGCTTTCTAACATTTATTACACATTAAAGAAGAATATTTGTAAGTTTATGGATAGCATAATAAGCAAGAAGATTTTCCATTTAACAAAAATCAATACACTGGGTGTGATCAGATTAGAAAAGGAGATTGACTTTGTTATAAAAAACTTATCAACAGATAAGAAAAGAGACTTGATGGATTACTCATTAAGACTACAATTTGATAAAACACGTCAAATCCTGGAAGTCTTGAACTTTGATGTGAAGTTGGATTTCCAAAAGGTGCTTGATGCGAATGATAATGTGACATACAAGTTGAATGAAGACTTGGTTGAGTCTATGGACTGTACCTTAACCCAGCAAGAGATTAACAGATTGGTATATATGAGAGTGTAACAACATAGTTAAATCTATCCCACAACTTCACGGTAGCGTTTTTAGCAGTTAAAAAAATTTTTTTTTCTTTCTTTTTTTTTTTTAGCATCCGAAATAAACAAAATTGCAACTAGATTTGTTTTTTGCTAATTTGACCCGAAATGTTATTTTTTTCCTTCCTTAAACTGATAAAAATCGATATCCAATCACCATCAAAAAACAAAACAATATACACTAAGAGGTAATCTCCTAGAGTGCAAGCATAGTGTGGAATAAATACTAAAATAAAAACAGCAACAACAAAAACAGGAGGTTTTATTTCATCACAATGGACTTTATAAATTCCGATCTGAATTTCACAGACAAAACAAGTAAGGACAATAAACAACCAGAAACAAAGAATAATGACAAAAACACAGACGCATCTTTAAAGAACAGACGTGATTCAACATCAATGTTATTAACAGCTGCTTTGGGTGATTTTGACTCTTCAAATCTAAGGCAGTCGAGATTATCCATGAGCATGTTTGAAGACGACAATGCAGTTGGAGATTCTTTAAGGTCAATGTCTCAAGGTAATGAGTCAAACAGTAACATAACTTCTTCAGGGCCTTCGCTGAGTAAGAGCAACCCTGCGGAAGCAGCTCAGCCCCCTACAAACAACAATTCTTTAACTAATAGACGTTTCTCAAATATGAGTTTAACCAAAAGAAATAGCTTCTTAAGAGATTCTATCGATCTTAATGCGGAAATGATGGTCGGTGCCTTTGGTAATAAATATAGTAAGGAAAACTCAAATGATCCAAAAATACCCCAAGGCAATCAAAATGATGATGAGTTTTTGAGATTTGGTTTACAAGATATGAGCAAGAATGCCAGTAATACATCTCCTTATATGGGTCCTTCCCAGCATAAACCTTCTATGGGATTCAACAACAGAAAATTCAGCTTTGGAGGTTTAGTTACTGGAAGAAAGGATAGTATAAACATGGATGGTGTAATGGATTCCTTTTTAAGTCTCAATGGAAAAGACGATGATATGTTTTTAAGTCAAAGAAGAAACTCAAGTCTGAGTGCTATGATGAGACCTAGTATAATAGGAATGGAAAAGTACAAGAGCATGCAAAATGAACATGCCATTAGTGATGATGAAGATGACCACTTTGATACAGATATGAAAGAAAGATTGAAGCTCAAATCTAAGACTAACAGTACAAGTGCTGCAAATGATGTCATAACAAATACACCAAGTCAATTACAATCAGCAGTCAAAAGCACACCAAATACAAAGCCAACTATAGATAGCAAACGAAAGACATCCGTAGACCAACCATTAACAACACCTAGCATGATTATCAAAAACCAAGAAGCAGCTTCATCTGTTAATCCATCATCAATGAAAGATAATACAATTTTGGAATCAACTAAAAAAATGAGTATACCAAGCACATTGAATGTTTCTGATGCTGATATTTCAGCCTATGCCAGACTTGACTTTGCTGACTCCACTTTTTATGTGCAAACCTTGAAGGTCACAATAGGTAGAAAGCCAACAACAAACGACCCTTCTCAAACAGGTGTTGTTACAGCTCAGCAGTATAACTATTCAAACAAAGATAATGTTGATGTAAACTTGGGTACTTCCAAGAGTATATCTAGAAAGCATGCTCAAATTTACTACAATTTCAGCAATGAGAAATTTGAAATGACTGTTTTGGGTAAAAATGGTGCCTTTGTCAATGACGAATTCATTGGAAAGGATGTAACTGTAGGTCTTTCAAATGATACCAAAATTCAAATAGCCAATATTCCATTTGTGTTTGTTCAGGATGCATCCTCAATCCCAGAATACAGCAAAACTGGCGATCGTTTTAAAACAAAAGAAGAAATTGATGTTGCCAATACTATCAAGAGAGAAGAGGCTAGAAAGGCCTTGAGTGAAAAGAAAAAGGAAAATCAAAAGAAGAAGAAGGAACAAAAGGCTGCTCTTGAGATGCTAGCCAAACAACAGCAGCAGCAACAAGACAAGATAGCTATAAGTTCAACCCCTGTTATTAAAGCAACAGCTAACAAAAAATTAAAGACTCCATCTACTGCTGCCAAGGGTAAGACTTCCACAAGTACTACTAAGGTTGCAGCTAAAATGCCAAAGACTACAATCATGGCTCCTCAACATATGGTTGCAACCATCAAACCTGAAAAGACAGTGGTTGAACAACCAATGACTGTTATTGCACCAAATGAGACTGTAATCAAGAAACCTAAAAAGAAGGAATATTTACCTGAAGAAATCCCAGAGGAATATAGAGATAAACCTGAGATTTCTTACCAAGATATTCTATTGGAGGTATTCAAGAAGTATACCTTTAAAGAAGGTGATACAATGAGTCTTACAAATATTTACGATACCATGAAGGACATTTATCCTTATTATGAGTATTGTAATAAAGGATGGCAATCTTCAGTAAGAAATGCTTTACAAACTGGTAAGTATTTCAAAAGAGGTCCTAAAGAAGGTAAAAGTTGGTTATGGATGTTAGATTATGACTACATGAAGAGTCTGGAAGAAGAAGAGAGAAAGGAGCAAGAAGAAAAACAAAAAGTTGAAAATGCCAACAAAGAAGCTAAAAGAAAGTTCTTCCAAAGATTGCCTAAGCAAATTAATTTAAAGGAAACTAATGATTCAAAACAAAAACGTACTTTAGTTTACTTACAAGAGCAATTGCTGATTTTGACAACTGATAGACAAGGATTGGATAAAGAGACTATATCCAAGGTACTGACAAAGGCATTGGCTTCAACTATCCAAAAAGTCAATGAGGTTTCAAAGAAGATTGGTATGACTAAAAATCCATTAGGTTTTTTGATGGATAAGAATCCTCAACAATTAAACTTTATTTTGGCTGCTGCTTGTAACGCTTCCTTGAAGGAAGTGACAGGCAACAAATCAAGTCAAATTGTAAAGTTACCAACTCCTCAAGAATTAGAAAGAGACTTGGATGAAGCCAAGAAAGAGTATTTCCAAACAACGGGTAATGTATGGGTTCCACCAAAGGAAATCAAACCACCAAAGAAGGCACCTCCTAAACAAGAACGTGTGGTTTCTGCAAAGACATCTGCTATTGCTAAGAAGACTCCAGCCGTTAGTATCATCGGAAATGCTGCAAAGAAAGCTAAGTCAGCTGTTAAGGGAGAATTCAAGTTTGAAACTTCTGAGCATAAGGAAATAGGTAGTTCCAAGAAGAACCAATTTGGTATATTAACGATGAAAACAGATCCATCACCAAGCACTGGAAAGTCTGATGGCTTTGGAAATAAAGGTACCACTACAACTTTGAAGAGAAGAACCGATAATGAAGGTGGTGGTATGTACAAAAAGGTTAAAGTTGAAATGAAGAATATAAATAAACAACCTAGAAAAAAGGCAGTTGCATCAACCAGTGTTATCAGTGTTCAGCCAACTATGAAGAATACAAGTATCTCATCTGAAGGTAAGCAAATCACAACTACAACATCCTTGTTGAAAAGCCAAGTTGTACCAAGTGTTTCCAAGATTAATTCCAGAGAAACTGCGTATAAACCAAGTACTACAAACTTTGATCCAGCCTCTTTATCAAAGTTCTTTCAAGCCAAAAACATGAAGCCTAGTAAACCTCTTTCTTCCAAAAGCACTTCTCCACAACAGGCAAAAGTCATTGCAGCTGTAGAAGACAATAAAAATAAGTCTATCAAGGCTAACGATTCTACCAGCAGTGATGATCTTTCAAGCGATGATGATAGTGATAGTGATGATGATTCAGATGATGACAATAGCAAAACGGAAACACCAGCTTTAGTTTAGTACCGTTTATATATATAATGTTTATCTACAATTGTAATTAAAAAATATTTTATTAATATCATTTATTTTTTATATAAGATATGAATTAACCTACAACATTGTTGAATGATTTTTCTTGTTCTTTTATTTCCCAGAAGATCTTATCAACATCATGGTTACCGTGATAAATCCAACCGTTTTCTGTGACGTGATATAGATTGATGGAACCACCAGAGTAGGCATCTCTATGAGCAGCAGCTAGAATGGATCTCTTACCTAAGTATAGAGCTTCCTCCACTGTTAGATCCCACTTGTAGTTAGTATCCAAAACACCGTATGCAAAAGTTTGACCAGAACCAACACAGAATAAGTCACCTTTTAATCTGGTACCATCTGAATCAACATAGTATATACTTGGGCCTTCTTTCTTGGTATAACCACAGACCATGGTACCCATGGAAAGACCGGCACCTTTATAGTTGTAAGTTAGATCTGATAAGATTTTTGAGGCAGCAGCAACAGTTATTCTTTCTTTGTTCTTCAATTCATATAATCTACATTGGGTACCTAACCAAGTTTCCCAATATTGACAATCAGCGGCACCACCAGCCAATGTACCTAACAAGAATGGGTTGATTCTGATGACTTTGTTAACTGTTTGGGATGCAATCCATTGACCAGCAGTAGCTCTGGAATCAACAGCAACAATGATACCACCTTGGAATCTGAAGGCTAAAGTAGTGGTACCGTGAGCAATCTTGATAGCACAATCTGGGTTCTTGGAATCATCAGTATGGGCTCTTAGGAATTCTGATGGGTTGGAAACAGGAGCCATGGTTATAGTTGGTGCAAGCTTGTTAAATTTTTGATTAGATAGTAGTTCCTTTTGATTTTCAAAGTGTAAGCCATTGGCTTCTCTTTGAAGTATATTATCGGATTGTGATAGAGTATCTGCGATATTAGATAGCATTATGTATTTTTTGTTTAGAAGATGGTTATAAATTTCACTGTTGTTTTAAATTGTAAATACAATAACTTAGTATTTATTTTGGTGACAGATATGCTTCCTTTATCTTTTGGTATTGTGTAATAATGAATTGTTAATCACAGTAATTAAAGATATGGTATATTAATTTTGCCACCCGTGTTAGCCACTTTTTTTTTTTCTTGTTGTTTTAAGAGATTGGTGTAACACACCCAAAGTATTTTTTTTTTTAATCTATTAGTTATATCCGATGATTTTCTTTAGATCCGAGGCACGTGCATCCAAAAAAGTAGATTATTTTTTTTTGTTACAAAAAAAATATTAATTTTTAAATTTTTATTTTTAACAAATTATCGGATATAAGGCCACAAATATCTATTTTTCATAATTTCCTATTTAGGGAATTTTGAATTTCAATTCCAAAAAACCCACAAGTGCATTTTCCTTTCTTTCATCAATATTTTTTTATTGGAAACTCTAAGACAAAAAAATAAAATACTCCTTATTGTTGAATTCTATCAAAATGTAATTGGTAATATTTTTCACTGGTAAATCACGTTTAATAACTATTTAATTATTGTAATTATCAATAATTTAAAAGAAAAGAAATTAATCAAACCCCCGTAAACATATACAAGCAATATATCCAAAAATGTCTGCTAAAACTCAAAATGTTATGAGAGATTTAAAGATCGAAAAGTTGGTCTTAAACATTTCCGTTGGTGAATCTGGTGATAGATTAACCAGAGCCTCCAAGGTTTTAGAACAATTATCTGGTCAAACCCCAGTTACCTCTAAGGCTAGATACACCGTCAGAACTTTCGGTATCAGAAGAAACGAAAAGATTGCCGTCCACGTCACCATCAGAGGTCCAAAGGCTGATGAAATCTTAGAAAGAGGTTTAAAGGTCAAGGAATACCAATTGAGAACCAGAAACTTCTCTTCCACTGGTAACTTCGGTTTCGGTATCCAAGAACACATTGACTTAGGTATCAAGTACGACCCATCTATCGGTATTTACGGTATGGACTTCTTCGTTGTCATGGGTAGACCAGGTAACAGAGTCGCCAGAAGAAAGAGATGTAGAGGTAGAGTTGGTAACCACCACAGAGTCGTTGCTGAAGACACCATCGAATGGTTCAAGCAAAAGTTCGATGCCGATGTTTTGGACAAATAAACTATTTAGAGAAAGATTTTAATTTTATATACAAACTCCGTTTCTAAAGAACCCCACCTTTTTTTGAATTTAATAATAGCTCAAAATGTTGATTATATATTGACTAGAATAGTACTGATGTATTGTCATTTGAATATTTGTATTTTATATTAGTGTCGGACTTAAAATACGTGTTATGCACGTGATTTTTGATCCCAATTACCATGCCCTAAATGCTTAACAAAAAAAAGAAAAAAAAATTTTTTTTTTTTTGGATTCAAACATTCAAGCCTAAAAATGAGTAATTTACAAAAATTCCAATCTCATCTTGAGTGTTTGCTCATCATCAAATCCCTCATTAATAACACCTTTTTAGTCGATCAACCCAAGACACATTAATTAAACAATGAGTGATACGCAAGCTGCTACTCCTACAAAGGAAGCTACTACAGTTGATGGTTTATCTGAACCACCAGCTGGTTTAAGTAACAAAGAATTGAAGGAATGGAAAAAGAAGGAAAAGGCTGCTAAGAGATTAGCTAAAAAGGCTGAACAATCTGGACAGACTGTTGAAGAAAAAGAAGAAGAAGCCAAGCTGTTGAAAGAAAAGAAACAACAGCAAAAGCTACAACAAATGCAACAAGAAAAGATAAGATTACAAAAACAAAAGGTCAAGCAAGAACAAGAAGCTATTGCCAAAAGAAAGAAATTGGAAGCTGAAAAGTTAAAGAGACTAAATACATCTGAAAGATCAAACTTATTTGGACATTTGGAAACCGCAAAGGAAAGAAAGTCTTCATTATTGGCTTTGTCTTCTGTTATCACTTCATCCAAGTTAGGTAAGATCACTGCCCAAGGTTTAGCTGTTGGCTCTTTGAATTATTTGGCTCACCAAAATGTATCAGCTATGGAACAAGAAGAAGTCAAGCCAAGTGTATCTGATTTATCTGATCTACCTAACTCAGCTGACTACTTAGTGAACTTATCTACTATCCTACCATCTTCAGTCAAACAAGATTTGGATGAACATTCTAATGAATTGTCATCTCAAATCAAGGATATGATCATAACAAGAGACATAATCCATCCTGAAGTTTTGAAGTTGACTGATTCATATGCAAGCTTCAACATTGTTGGATCCACTCCACGTTGTTTGGCTTTGATAGATGCCTTCAAGGTCTTAGTTATGGACTACGTAACCCCACAAGGTACTGTTATGAATAGAAGTTTGACCCAATACCTATCTCACCAAATTGACTTTTTGATCAAATCTAGACCTTTATCTGTCTCCATGGGTAACTTCATCAGATGGTTCAAGCAAAGAATATCTGTTTTGGGTATAGCTGCTGAAGATGAGCAAGAATCTAAGAATAACAAGAAGAAAACTGAAAAGGAACTTAAATTGGAGCTTATCGATGACATGGAAACTTTCAAAAATGAAAAGATTCTAGTGGCTCAACAAGTTATTGTTAATACTGCCTCTCAACATATCCCAGACAATGGTTGTGTTATAACATATGGTTATTCCCAAGTATTGTTTGAATTATTCAAGCATGCCAAGATAAACGAAAAGAAGAACTTCAAAATCATTGTTGTTGATTCAAGACCTTTGTTTGAAGGTAAGAGATTTGTTGATGACTTACAAAAGCTAGGTTTCATAGATGTTGTTTATACATTGGTTACATCTCTAGGTTATATCTTTGATAATATGAGCATTGATTGTGTACTATTAGGTGCTCACTCTATTTTATCCAATGGATTTTTATACAGTAGAGTCGGATCCGCTGCATTGGCAATGACAGCTAAATACCACAACATCCCAGTAATTGTTTGTTGTGAAGCTTTGAAGTTCACTAACAGAGTTCAATTAGATTCTTTGACATTCAATGAATTGGCCGATCCTAATGACTTGATTGATCCAGCAATGAATGAAAGCTCTAGTTTAAGCAATTCTAACTCCGATAATCATATTTTGGATGAAATTGTTAGCAATACTAGTAAACTACAAGTTGGTGTTTGTGAAAACTTGTACAAAAACAACTTATTAGATCAATTCATCAAAGAAAGACAAGGCCATTTAGAGCAACAACAAGAAAAGAATGATGAAATGAGTCAACAAGATGCTGAAAAGGGAAGCAAAGGTCAACAAGGTAATGGAAACTCTGGTCAACAAAATAACGGTAACAGCGGCAATGGTGCTTCTTCAGGTAGATCTGCTTCAAAGACTAAGAGTAAGAAAGCCAAGAAAACTAAGAATATCAACAACTGGGAAGAAAACCCAAGTCTTAACATTTTCAATATCATGTATGACTTGACTCCACCAGGATACGTTTCCAAGATTATAACAGAATACGGTGCCTTACCACCAGCATCTGTTCCAGTTATATTGAGAGATTACATAAAATAAGCAAGATATATATAGTGAAGGAACTTATAGAATCCAACGGCATTTGTTTTTTTTTTTTTTTTTATGAGTAATTGGTCATGTTTAAACCGGCTTACTTTTTTTTTGTAATATTTCTTTTTCTTTGTTTTTTTTTTTTTTTTGAATCCCCGCAGGTACAAATTTATTTACTCATCTTGAAATCTAAACCAGAAAAAAAAAATAAGAAACTTACTTATTCGACCAAAGAGCCCAGATTAGTTAGTTAATAACACCATTTAGTTTACTAAAGACTTTTTCTAATAGTATACACCCCCAAATTTCTGAAAAATGGTTGGCATTTCCAAGTTCTTCGACCCTAAGTCAACTGAAAAACGGAAGCCCGTTGAAAAACAGAATAACCCAAAGTTTGTTAATGGTATCTACAGAACTGTTAAACCCTCTAGATCACAAGTTTCTAAAGAAGGGTCTTTGCAGCCATACACAAGTCAAGATAATGTCATGTTTGTGAAAACTACATTAAGTAACAGAAGCACATTCAATGATGAGGATTCCAACATCAGTAACGTTTTAAGCCCTCATACTCCTGACATTTACGATGATAATATCAATAACGATGTCGTTTATTATAAAAGATTTTGCACTTCTGAGGACGAATTTGAGTTGAAAAAAAATGCAGCTGACCAATCACAAGATTATGACGAAGCCGAAGACCTTGTTGCTGGTGTTCCTAATGGAGCTTCTCAGGAGAACGATCAAGATGACCTTTTGATTGATATTTTACCATCATTTCAATTTTATGACTCATTGGTCAAATTTTTACCAGAGGATAAATTTGATGACAAGGCACCATCTTTATTGAATTTGAATAGCGAAGTCCCAATGCTATCTTCCAAAAACAATCCAAGTCAAAATGCAAATCCACCAGAATATATTATAGAAAACAGTCAAAGAATAAATTCAAATTTAAACACAACAGATGCTGCTACTGTCAGGTATGAAGTCGACAAAATACACAAATTGCCTCATCATGTTTCACCATTAGTAGAGATTAAAATAACATTGATTAAAGAGCCTGTTGAACCTAATACGTTGACACAAAAACAGAGTCTGATTAGAGAATTTTCTTCAGGTGAATTAGTCAATGGGTATGTCACAGTTTGTAATAAAGGAGCAAGTCCTATTAAATTTGAAGGGTTCTATGTTTCTTTGGAGGGTATGGTTAATGTTAAAAACAGTGATACTTTCAAATCAACAACAATGAGATTTTTGAATACACACGATTTATCAGCAATATGGTCATACTCTCAAGTTGAATTAGCTTCTGGTATGAATTATGATGCAACTATTATAGATGAAACAGACAATTCAAGACTGGGTCTACCAAATAGTAAAATTTTAAAGCCTAAGTTAAAGTATAAAAAATACTTTTGCTTTAAAATTCCAAATGAAATTTTGGATAGTAATTGTAAGCACCAAATACCAAACCACATATCTTTACCACCAAGCTTTGGTATTGATGATGATAAAAAAGATAACGAATTTATAGAAATTAATAATATCACTGGCTTTGGTCACTCTGGGTTGATTGGATCTGCATTGATGACTACTGATTTGGCCACATACAGAGAAGCTGTTTTGCCTGTTTTGAAGAAACATTTGAAAGAACCAAAGGCTTCTAGTAAGTTGAAACGTGGATTTGAATACGATAGATCTAATATCAGTTACCATGTTGGAGCTAAGCTTGTAATGAGAAATTTGAAAACCAAAGGATTATACGTCTTGAATAACACCACATATAATTTAAGAATTATACCGAATACCCTCTCTAGTAATTCCAAATTTAGATACAGTGACGGTAAGAGCTCTTTGGTAGATTCCAAGCAAGTCAAGAAAACTTTGAGTAATCACGAGGCTAGTACATTAAAGCATATAGATCACTTGGATACTTTTTTGAAAAAGATCAAGCAGTGGAGTGATGAAAGCATATTTTCTCCTACTGATTTCACAGAACATTTGACCAGCACTTCAGAAAAAAAACACTCAACTGAACTTAAGGATGAAAAGCTATCATGGGATCAACTGAAGACTATGAGATCTCCTTTGTTTGCTACTCAGCCAGACTTTTTACAAAACAGGGACAGATACCTGCTAAAAGAAAAAGATCATTACTCTGTATCTTTTAATTTAGATGCAGAAAACAAGAAAAAAGGAACTTCTTTGGATAAAATCAATACACTATTCGGTTCTAATAACAGTAGTGGCAGTAGTACAAGCGATTTCAAAAGGGGAGTAAATATTACAGTATCTACCAAATTGAACAAAGACTTGAAGGCTTTGGCTTATCAGAGAACTAGGAATATAGCTTCATTGAACAGAACTGAGAGTAGAAACAAAACGGATAGGAAGGTATGGAAAACAGATGTAATAAATCAACTTCCATCTTCTATTGTAGATTATCAGTTGACTAGCTTGCCTATAAAAATCAAGTATCAAGGAAAGATGACCAAGTATACTAAATTGAAGAGCATCACAACAAAATTATGCGCATACACATCATACGCTGATAGATCAATGCCAATACTGTTAGATGCTAACATGATGCTAAAAGAAGATAAATTTTTGAAGCAAGTTGTTATCAATAACAATAACAACCTAGAGAGAATTAAAGATTTGAGGGCTGAGTACAAAGAAAATGTCAGTAGAATACAGCAATTGGCAAAGAATAACGGAATTAGCCAAAGAATGGTATCTTTTGAGTCTTTTATACCAAATCTGATTTCCACAAATACTGAGGCCTTGGCAACTCTAAAAGTTGAACAGTTTATGATCAGTAATCTTTTCAGAGAGACAGAAATACCACCTGATGGCTTGCTAAATCTAGTGGAAGTAGGACCTGATGAATATGAAACAGTGATTTATGTTAACTTGAACTATAAACAAGATGCATTCATTACAGTTTTACCAACCTTTGATAATTGTTTAATCAGTAGATTTTATCATTTACAAATAGAGTGTGAGTTCTTTACTGGAGATGTTGCAACTTTGAGAGTACCAGTTGATGTGAAATTCTTTGATTTAGACAATTGATACCGTATATATTAAATGTAACTTGTAGCTTTCCATGGATTTTATACATAAATAAGTGGTGTAGTTTTTTTGACCGTAACGGCATTGTCTTTTAATTTCAAATTCTAATTTTTTTTTTTTTTTCGGTTATTAAACTCAGAGGATAATCGATGCCCTATTGAAACTTTTTGAAGTATGACAAATAACTTTGTAAAACGCAAAAACATATCTTAAACAAAAAAAGGTGTCAAAACCAAAAGCAGAATACATTATTCTTTATATTCTATAGAACAATTATTTTAAAGCGCTCTCATAACAAAATGAGTCATTTTAAAAAAATATTTGATCATTCTAAAGATGAAAAAACAAATAATCCAGCAAGCTCAAATACACAAAACTCAAAAAAGAGCAAGCAGAGAAATGGTATTTATAGAACTGTCAGGCTAACAAAATCTAATTCTGATCCTAACCAATTACAGCCATCTGTATCCCTAAACGATGATTTGATGACATACGATAGTAATCCAAAGACAAAAGTCAAGGACATTGTGGACAGTTTCACCACAGTTAAGATGCCCTATGAACATGATGGCATAGATAGACACAATTTGTTAAGAAGAAACAACTCTGATATTGTTTTTTACAAGAGGATCCATCAATCACGTTTGAACTTGGCTGCTGAAACAAAAATAATGCATGAAGATGAGCAAGATGAAGATGATCAAGATGAAGATGACGACGAGATTTTGGTTGATGTATTGCCATCTTTCCAATTTTATGATTCAATAGTAAAGTTTTTACCTGAGGACAAAGATGAAGATTTAGACAATTGTGATCTTGAAGACAGTGTTTTGTTAGAACCATTGGCTGTTGGTGAAGAAAGTGGAGATGTTTTGAATCCACCGGATTATAGCACATTGACAGCAGAAAATTTTACACCACAGAATACAGCCTTGATTGATGAAAATGGAAGTACTGATTTAAGATATGAAGTTGACAAGATTCATGAATTACCAAAGATACTGTATCCAGGTTTAGAAGTGAAGATTACTCTAACAAAAAATACAGTTAAGCCAAATACACCTTTGGAAAAGGAAACTAGTTTAAGAGAATTTTCATCAAATGAATTGATAACAGGTTATCTGGTGGTAACAAATAGAACCAATCAAAAGATTAAGTTTGATGGCTTTTATGTTTCTCTTGAAGGATCAATTCAAGTGAGAAATAGAAGTAGACACAAAGTTTCTCATATGAAGATATTGAAAACACATGATTTGTCTGCAACTTGGTCATACTCACATGTTGAAATTTCATCTGGAGTTGGGTATCGACCAGGTGGGTTAGATGAAATTGACAATGCCAGATTAGGATTACCAAATGATAAGGTAATTCAGCCAAAAAGATCGCACAAAAAGTATTTCTGCTTCAAAATACCTTCTGAAGTTTTAGATATCAATTGTAAACATCAGATACCACAACACTTGGCCTTACCACCAACTTTTGGGTATGACATAGCAGACAGAAACAATTCCAATTTGGAGTGTAATCCTTTGCTGGGTTATGGTTTGAATGGAATAAACGGATCTGCTCTTATGTGTCCAGACTTGGCTTCTTACGGATCTGGAGTTTCTGCAGAATTGAAAAAACATGCTGCATCAAGCAATGCGAACTATTTAAAGACTTTGAGATCGGACTTTGACAATGAAAATTCATTTATACAATATAGTATCAACTGTAGAATGGTTAGAAAAAGTCCTGAACAGAATAAACATTATCTTTTGAACGATACTTGTCATAACATCAGAGTCATTCCAAATGCATTGAGTTCAAACAATAAGTATAAGTACACTGAAGGAAAGACAGGGGAAGTTGATCTTAAAGAGTTTAGAAAGAACTTGGATAATTTCAATTCAAATGTAACAAGAAGATGTGAAAACCTAGATGTTTTGGTGAAGAAGTTAAAAAACTGGGAAGATGATGATACTTTTTGTAAGGATGATTTGAATATTCAAAACCAGGACATTATAGAAAAAAAGCAATATAGAGAGTCAAGAGATTCTAAGGTAACTTTAAGACAGCTGGGCTTACAAAGAGATAGCACAACTTTAAATACCAATACAGTTGATGCTGATGATTTCAACAAACAAAAATATGAAGTTGTGAAAGAGTTTAAATTTAATATGAAAAAGAAGCAAGCAGGATCTTTTGATAAATGGAATGGATTTTTTTCGTCCAATTCCCAAGATAAGAATATTTCTTCAGATTCTGCTGTTCATGGAGTGATAAAACTAACCAGTCATATTGAAAAGAACTTAAGAGTGTTACCATACCACACAAACAAATCGATTGAAGATTATAACCAGAGAGAAAAGAAGAGTAATATAAACAAAAGACTATGGGATGAGGTTGTTGATTCAAAATTGCCTACTAACAAGGAGGAGTATATTTTGAAGAAGCTTCCAGTTAAGATAGAAATAAAAAACCATGCAGCTGGAGAGTATAAGCCACAGATCAAGAGCATCAAAACCACATTGGTTGCGGTAACAACATTCTCTGAAAAGGAGTTGCCGGTTCTTGTTGATGGAGGTGTTTACTTGAAAGAAAAGCATTTCATTAAACAAATTGTTCAAACTTGTAAGATTCATCATAAAACCATCAAAGAGAATAAAAAAGAGTATGAAGTTTACAAAGAACGTTTACATAAATTGTGTGAAAAGTTCCATATCCCTCTGGATACAGTTAGATTTGACAATTTAATAAGCAAATCCACTACAAGCGATATAGAGGCCTTTTCAACTTTGAACTTTGAAGAATTCCAAATTGATAACATATTCAAAAACACAAGTATAGAAAATCTAAAATGGACTGAGAATTCAAACAAAGTAATGGAATGCCAACTTGATGTGAACTTGGAGTACAAAGATAGGCAAAATATCGTGATACTGCCATCCTTTGACCATTGTATCATATCCAGATTCTATTACCTAAAGGTTGTTATTAAATTTGATCATTGCGATACCATGGAACTGAAAGTTCCAATTGATGTGAGATATGTATGAAACACCATATTTACAAAAAATTAAGAAAGGTAGTTCAATCTTTTATATACATGTATATCCTTTATTTTATTTTTTTTAGACCTTGATACCCCAATGGATGGTGGCAACACCAAAGGTTAAGTTTTCGTAACCACAGCACTTGAAGCCAGCCTTTTCAATCATACTCTTGAAAGTTTCTTGGTTTGGGAATTTTTCTATAGATTGGACCAAGTATTCATAAGAGTCGTAGTCATTGGCCAAAACAGAACCCATGACTGGCAAGGCCTTTGACCACTGTTTGTAACCTAGATCAACAATTGGGTTGTTGACTTTAGAGAATTCTAGACAGAAGAAAATACCACCTGGCTTTAGAACTCTGTAGGCAGTGTCCAAACCCTTTTGGATGTTGGTGAAGTTTCTGATACCGAATGAGATTGTGTATACGTCTTTGGAGTCTGATTCAATGTCTTCTAAGGTTTCACCGTTTTGAACCAAGAATCTGACTCTGTCTTCCTTATCCTTGATGTTTGTTAGGGAAGCAAATCTCTTGATACCTTCGTTCAACATGTCTGGGTTGATATCAACAACATCAACTGTGGAGACTTCATCACCGAACTTGGTCTTGGCGTTTTCTAAAATACCTTGGGCAATGTCACCTGAACCACCAGCAACATCAATGAAGTGTAAAGGTTCGGCAGAGTGTAGTCTCTTACCAGCATCTAACTTTTGGATGAAGTGATGCTTCCACAATCTGTGGACACCCATGGACATGACATCATTCATTAAATCGTAAGAGGTGGCAACAGAAGAGAAAACACCACCAACTAGCTTTTCTTTGTCTTCCAACTTGACAGTTTTGAACCCAAAGTGTGTGAAGTCCTTCTTATCAGAGGAGTTGAATCTTCTTTGAAGAGGGATGATGCTAGAAGCCTTGAACAAGGATCTAGTGGAAATACCCTGTAGTTTGATCAAACCATTAGAGTATGACATTTTTGTTTACAGAATAGGTTAATGCAACAATTGTTTTTTATTTGGTTTTATTTGTATTACTAAACTGTATTGATAACACAGAAGAGAAGGGAAAGATTATTTGAATGGTAAAATTTTTTTTCGTGAGTTCTTTTTCCCCCCAAAAAAGAAAAAAGCAAATATAAAATATAAAAAAACACGCACACACGAGAAATAAACCCGATTGTGAATCTGTTATATCATAATTGTTTTAGAAAAGGAAAGTGGAAAAAAAAATACATACACGGCAATATTGTTATAAATAGAAGAACTTCTTCTTTTTGTCTAGTCATACTTCATCTTGGATAGTGGAGCAGATTCGTCTAGGTAAGTGCCAAAGACCTTGTCCCAGAACCAAGAAGTAACACCGAATCCTAGTTCGTAGTTCTTGTAGTGGTGTTCCAAGTGGTATTTCTTCAACTTTTGCATGAATGGTGGCAAGTGCTTATGGTGAATGAAGTAGTGACACATATCGTAGACACTGTATCCAAACAAACCACCAGCAAATCCAGCACATCCCCAGTAGTATGGGAAAATGGCAAAGACAGCCTTAAAGAATGGGTAGCACAACAAAACAAACAAGGTTGGTGGCATTACCAATCTGTACTTGTCCATTGGCAAGTAGTGGTGACAACCATGCAATAGGAAATGTAAAGTAAAGAAAATTGGGGAGTCCGGAAGATTGTTGTCAAAGTGGAATAGGAATCTGTGAAGAGTATATTCAATGATGGTCCAAACAAATACACCAATACCGAATAAGGTTGTGCTTCCTAGAGCATTCATGTTCATACAACTCTTGGTGAAGTAATAAATGACAACTGGCCACCAACACATTGGAATGACCCACCAAGAAGTCTTGGTTAGAGGTTCCATCCACCAAGGACCGAACAATGGAGCTGATCCTTTACCATAATGTCTAGGTCTGTGGATTTGGTCAATGTAAAAATCTCTGTTGAACTTGGCATGTAGTAATTGCCATACCAATGGTTTGTTTAAATCCAAGAACTTGTGGTTCTTGAAATCCTTATCGTAGTTGGTGGCAATTCTTAATTCAGCTTCAGCTTCAGGTAACTTTTCAACAAAGGTACCATCGGAATAAGGACTAGGTTTGTGGTTGCCTTCCATATCTTCATCTTCGATTTCAACTTCAACAATGTGGTCAGGGTTAGTTAAAAGTTTGTTAACTTCGTGTTCAGTAGCTAAGTAACCAACTAGGTAGTTGTCGTTCATGATATCATAAGAAGCAGAGGAATGTTGATGAATATCCAAATCATTCATGACTTGGGTGATATCTTGGCCTCTATATTCAGCAACAATTTCACCACCACCTGGATGTTCTTCTAAGAAGTCAGTAACATCGTATACTTTTCTGTTTTTCAAAGTAACCCAAACTCTTTCCTTTTCAGTGAATAATTTTTCCAGTTGTTGTCTGGAGTACAAAGGTAGTGTCTTTTTTTCAGTAGTGCTCATTGTTGATATAATAAAACAAAGATGTTAAACAAAAAAAAAAAGAGGTTATACTTATGTGGTCTTTATTAAGTTACTTTGTTTTGTTTCTTTATCAGAAGTAAGATATTTTTAATATGATTATTTTTGTCTCATTGAATATCAAAACATCTCATAGTGTTGTTTTTTTTTGTACCACGCTCTGAAAAAAAAAAAAAAATATGGCTTACCTAACAGAAATAAAGCTAAAAAAGAAACTCCTGATCTAGATGTTTTATCGGGGTTAAGAGACAAATGAATATGTCTAAGTCTCTTTTTTTTTTGTCTCGTTTATATAAATTCTCATTCGTGCTTACTACGTCCATGGAAACCACTAATGCAAATATGTATATTTATAACATTTTTATAATAACTAATGGAATGTAAGTTTACATATATTGATATATCTTTTTTAATATTAATGTTTATTATTAAATACATACTTAAGTAACATAGTATCAATATTTTATATATGTTTTTTAATAAATGTAAACAAAAGCAAAATCAGAAACGTGACTAGTAGTAAACAAAAAAGAAGACATTGTGTTAAATCCGATTTGTAAATATAACCGCTACACAAATGATTCCAATCAAGAATTGATAAAGAATACAATTATATAATACAACGACAATACTATGTTATCAAAATTACATGTCTCAATTCTCTCCTTTCATTGCTTTACAAACAATATATAAAAAATTCCTGTTGACAATTAATTTAAAGAAAACACATATAAAAAAAACAACTTACAATCACCTATGAACAAATCCATAAAACTTAAACTTCTTTACAGTTTTCCTTGACATATGCCTTTATATCTTCAACAATAGCCTCTCTTTCTTTATTTACAAGAAGAATAATCAAACCATCGTTGGTGATTTCATATTTTATAAATCCATCATTTGGAATGGATATTTTCTCATCAAAGCTATCAAACCATTTGTTCAAATCATCCAAGTATTCTTCACCAACTTTAACATCTAACTGTAGCTCATCCAAAAACTCGTGTGATACCTTTATAGAGCTCTTTTCTTCTTCAGTTTCATTAGGGTTTTGTTCTTCTTCTGTGATCTCAGCATTGCTTTCTAAAAGAAGCATCATTTTGTAGTATGTAACATTTTCTTCACTCATTTTTTTATATAAATATATGTATAAGGCTGTTCTTTATATGACTTGCTTTTCTATTTGGTTTCCTTTATACTCTACTATCAATGAGTACATTGTAACACACAAGAAACTTACATCAGTATTTCAAAAAAAAGAATAAATCAGAAGAAAAAAGGAATACTTGTGAAGATGCGGGAAAAATGAAAAAAAAATATTTTAAAAAAAGAAAAGAAACAAAAACGTGACTTGTCACAATCATCAATAACATCTCGTCAAACATCCAATCAGACACATAATTTATAAAAAGACAACAGTCAGTAATTATATATATATCTACATAGCATCCTCTTCTTCTAGCTTTTGCAAGAACAAACTGTGGTTGACCAGGTTCAAGTATGAGTACATGAAGTTACTCAGCAAGACTTGCTGTCTCAACTCTCTTTTGTTTTCAGATAGCTTCATGTGCGACAGTCTATAAATGGCTCTTTCCATTGAAACCACCAATCTGTGGTCACACATAATAATAGTTGACAGAGTCAATGGTGGTAGTGGAAAACCAAATGAGGAATCCCTGTACTTCATTGGTGAATTAGGAACCTTTGGTCTGTGCACATCCTTGAAAGTCAATTTTCTAGGTGGAAGAACATCTAGATAACCTTCTTCTTGGAAATCACTTTCTGGGGAAGAGGGTGGTGTGATCAACATAGCGACTTTTTGCTTTTTAGGACTAGTGTTGAATTTGAACAAATCTTTGTTACTTTCTGTATCAAACAACTTCACCTTCAAATTGCTATTCACTGTTGATTGTCTTCTTTCAACAATCAGTTCACTTCCATGAATAACATCCTGCTCAGCACTTGTGTCATGGTCACTTTCAAGAATAACAGGTTCGTGAATTTGTACCTCATTATCACTCATGTCAAAGTCATCAGTAAACATAGTCATCTCACTTGGACTGATTGGACTCATCATACCATCATCCTCAATGGTTGCCAGCTTGTAATTATCTGGTGATGATGGATAGTCACTAACAATATTATGTTCTTCAGCAACATCATCTCTAGCAACCACAAATGGATTTTTGTCTCCAACATACGGCTTGTTTCCAGCTGTATTAGTACCAGACATTGTTCTCTTTGAAGAAAATGATGGCAACATGACTGGTGAAGATGGACTGTCTGCAGACCCTGGACTTGACTTAGGAGAAACATGTCCTCCACTCATGTAATCATTGTTCAAATTAGTATCTAAGCTTAACGTCTTGGTAACCTTGTTTTCGGTCTCCTTCTTAGCTGAACCAGATCTGTTGAACTTGAACTTACCCTTGATCAGCATGTTGTACAGCTTGTTCTTACTCTTCTTGCCTTCGTCTGTTTTGGTTGGAGAACTATCAGAACTTGCTGTAGTGGCTTCATCTTTGCTGTTTCTTTTCAGTCTTATGCCACTTCCACTTGAAGCTAATGATTCTGGACTTGAGTTTTTAACTGTGTTTGGTTCACTAGCGGCGGTATTTGATGTGATCTTAGTGACACTTCTATCAGGTGTGGTTGGTATTTCAATATCTCCTTCCTCAGCAGTATGCATTGATTGACAATCGCTTGAAGACAATGTATCATGACTGTCTTTTCTCTTGACATATTTTTGGTCATATTGTGGAGAAGGCACCTTGGTAATGCTCTTGTTCAATCCATTTTGAGTCTCTAATCTCAAGTTACCAACACTATTGGCTGTTTTCAATGCAGATTTCTCAACAGTCTTATTTTGATATGATTTTTCTCTGTAAGTATTAAACTTTGATCTTTTAATCTTAGATCCCTTTCTACTGTTTGATTCTTGCTTATCCAAAGTAGAAGCAAATTCGTCTTTTTGTTCTACATTTA
>JAJMDJ010000029.1:0-24163 GCA_030573495.1 Hanseniaspora nectarophila
ATAGAAATTTGTCAAAACGTATGTTTCAACGAAGCCATCAAAAGAAGAGTTGCGTTCTATGATTCAAAAGTTGAAAATAAACTGAAATAATTTTTTTCCTATATATATATGATAATAATGTTACAAAATTATTTTTTCTTAACTGTTTGGAAAGACCATCCACCATCGTCTTGGTGAACTAAATCAATGGCTTCATTCCAGAACAAGAACTTTGGAGATTTTTCAAAGCTGCCCTTGACGTCAAAGAACTCATTAGCAACTTTTTTGTCAACTGTTTGGGTGTTCATTCCTGATGAGTTCACCATATCAATGAAGAACTCGTAGTTTGATTTTTCAATGGAGAACAAAATCTTCAAAAACTCACGCTCACCCAAGTTCTTTTCACACCAAGCGATGAACTCCTTTTGACTTCCTCTTGGAATTGTGGTGGCACTTTCATTTGGCTTTGGAGATGGAGATTTAGAGTTTTTGCTGGATGACAACACTCTTAATAATGGTTGGGATTGGATCTTTCTCAATTTGTCTGGGTTTAAGTTGGCTTGTGGAACAGCATTGGAAACAACAGGAACCTTCTTTTGCTTGACTTGTTGTTTGGACTTGTCAACAGTCACCCAACTTGCTTCTTGTTCCTTCTTCTTGGCTTCCATTTCTTGGAACAACTTCTTTTGTTCTGCAATGAACTTAGGATCAAATTCAGGTTCAGCTACTTTCCCTTTGGCCTTCTTTTGGGAAGCTTCCAACAAGGCCTTGTTGGTTTTAGGTTGAGTGCTTGAAGATAAGTAGGTGGCCGGCATAGTGGCCGTTTTGGTTTTGTCTACAGTCTTTGTGTCTTTCTTTTGAATGTTCTTCAATGCCTCAACAATGTTGTTTTTAGGTTGCTCATAAGCGGCACTCTCAGCCTTGGCCTGTTCAGCCTTCTTCTTATCCTCTTCTTTCTTCTTTTGGATAATATCTTGAATAGAAGATGCCTTGGATTTAGGACGTTCTGATCCCCATGAAACAGCTGGCTTGGCTGGTTTAGCTGGTTCAACAGCAGGAGATGCAGCCTTCTTGGATTGTTTAGAAGTCAAAGATGGTGTTGAGCTCTTTTCTTTGGAAGGGACTGGTGTGGATGCCTTCTTTTCAACTGGCACAGACTTTTCTTTCTTGGTTTCAACTTTTTTGATTTCTGGGGATGGAGGTTGTAAGAATTCAGTAGCAATATCAAAACCTAGTTGTGGGGCTTCAAAGACTTCTTTCTTTTGTGGGATACCAGTGGTCCATTTGAAAACAGGAGCATCTCTGTCCAAGTCTTTGAAAATTTCCAAATCTTCACCATTGTTGTCAAACTTGTATGCATGGATTCTTATTTGTTTGTCATACGCATTCAATACTACCTTTGACCACAAGAAGCCTACAAGTTGGGCTTGATTGGCACTCTTGGCAGAAGAAGCACCCTTGTCGCTATCGATTTCATTAATCAATAAATCAATCTCAGCAGCTTTGTATTCATTAGTTTTGACAAATGAATCCAAGAAAGTGTATGGTTTGATTTTGATGTTCTTTTTCTTCAAGAACTGAATGATTTCAATGGCCTTGGTGAATAAATCTTTGGATATGTCAGAAAATAAAGTTATTGAACGAATGAAGAACTCTAACAAGGTAACAGTGGATCCATCAAATGGAATATCATAAACTGATCTGGATCTGTTGAAGATAATAGCGGACTTTGGGAACAGAGCGGCAAAGCTGCTGGCTACTGCATTATAAGACTTATTGAACTTTTCAACTTTGGATTCAAAGATGACTCTGAATGCAATAACAAGACCCTTCAAAGTTATATTGTCAACTCTGGAAAGGTATGCTAGAATGGAACCATCGATTTCAAGAGAGTTGTTGTTCATGGCTGTGGTGAATCTTTCAAACAATATTTTTACATGGTCCTTGACTTGTAAAGGATGAGATTCTCCACCAGTATTGTTGAACATGGATATGGTTGTATCATTGACAGCAGCAAAGTAATTTCTTAATTCTTCAGCTTCTGGGATATCTTCCGGATTAGTCAAACTAGTAGACTTTTTGTAAGAAACATTCAATTTGTTTTCAATGTTGTTTTCTGTTTCAAAGAACTCTTGTGGCCAATCATCAGTTTCTATGACAAAATCTTCAATCTTACCAACTGGTAAATAAGAGATGTATTCAGAGTATGTGCATTCAGCACCAGCTTCATCTTTTATACCAATGTTGATTAATTCTTCATAGTTGTAATTAGCCTTGATATAATAATCCTTGTTGTACTTACCTTGTCTGGTCAAAATATTCTTTGTTGCTGGCAATGCAATTTCTCTTTTGTCCTTGTGGGTATAGGCTAACGGGTGTTTTGGTGGTTTCAAGGCCAAGGCTTCTCTGAATGACATTTTTGGTCTTTCTGGTGGTGGAGTAAATGATTCAGCATATTCATTTTTTTTAAGTTCATTATTGGCAAGAATTCCTTTCATTGATTCAATGCTGATAGCACTTTTAGTTTCAAACAATTCTTCAGTCTTTGCTGGTGGTTCTGATTGAACTTCTGAAGGAGCAGTTGAAGGAGCAGGTGTTTCTGGAGCAATAACAACAGGTGCTACAATTGGTTGTTTCATTTGATTGGCAGCAGGCATTGGTGGCATGGCCATAGGAATTGGTTTCATTACAGAAGGGATTTTCTTTAAAAAGAAATCACGCAAGATCATTGAGGACAAATGATCAAAGTTTTGGAAAATTGGTGATTTCAAATCCGAGTTTGCATTTGTGCAGAACTGTTGGAGGGTAAAGTATTCATTAGCTTTGACATTAAATGGATAGTGCAATTGAACATTTGGATCATCAAATGGGTTAGCTGGTTTGCTCATAACCAAACAGACTCTTAAGTCACCTTTGAAAAAGCCAGATGACAACCAGTGATCCATTTGGGTAGCCAAAAATGGACCTTGAACTGAGTTGCTGTTATCCAAATAGTTCCATAAAGACACTAGTTGGGGAGGTTGGATAGGAGCTGCAGGTTGTGGAATCATTGGTTGTGGTGGCATTGCTGGGGTTTTGATATGGCCCATGTTCATATTGCTGAATAGCATTGGGTTTGATCCAAACTGTTGACCAGAACCTTGAAGCTGGGAATACATGTTTGCAGGGCTGTTGAAGGAATTCATTTGGTTCATGGCGTATCCTTGACTTTGAGATGGGTGTGGTTGGTTGTTATTCGGATAGTTCATTCCTTGTATGTTGCTAGATGAAGACGCAAACCCTAGAGGAGTAGGCATTCTGTATGGAATATCCATATTGTTGTAGTTGTTTTGCATTTGTGTGTTAGGTATTATTTAGCAGTGTAAGTGGGTTTTTAAAAAAAAGGCAAAGTATTGATTTGATTTAATGTGTATACTTTAATTTTTTTTTTTCTTGGCTATTTCTATTTCTTTTTTTGTTGATAAAAAAAAAGAGAACAAAAGTAGTTATTTGGAGGTGTTTTGATAATACTATATTATTTGGTAGTATTTGATGGTGTTTTTACAATCTTTTTTATAACCTGTTTAAACACTCATTAGATCTGTTTAACTTCAAAAAAAAAAAATTGTAGAGTAAAAAAAGTAAAAATTTTTTTTTTATTTCGGCTATGGGAAAATTGTCAAAAAAAAAAAAACAGACACACTGAGATCACAGCAGAATGAGCTACATATGGTTATGTCCGATAAACACAAGTAACATTCTCCATCTTATTAAACTCTAATTACACAATTATTATAATAAAACATAAAACAAAAAAACTAGATATTATCTCAATATATATATAGCTTATAGCTTGAACTTGTTTTCAATGGCAGTGCTGATGTCAGTGTTTCTGTCAGTGCTGCTGGACAACACATTGGACTTGTAGTAAATATCCTCATAATCAACAGTGTACTCCTTGTTGTTGATGATATCTTGGTGCACAGAGGTGGCTGGATGCAAATCAGCCTCCTTTCTTAGTTCGTTGACTATGGATGTGCTGTCTAGAGCATCAACAATTTGTTTTTCCATCATAACCTTCATTGGCAAGTGAACTCCGAACACAGCCTTGTTTTGTTCTTGCTTCAACTTAAGTTGCTTGGTTTCCCATTGCTCCAATCTGTCTTGTAAAGGATGCTTGCCTGTTGATTGCATATATAAGGGAACAGATGTCTTCATCTTTATGTTGTCTGGCATGGCCGGAACAGAGTTGCTGATGGCATTGGTGTTTTGGGTGGTTGAGATTTGGTTTTGGTACTGCGCAGATGGAATGAAGTTCATTGTATATGGTAATAATAGTGTCTTGGTTATATAATTGTATTTATCAAAGTGTTTAACAAAGTGTGATTTGTTAGTTTTTTTTTTGCCACCTTATGCGATAACCCATAAAAAAAATATATATGAAGATTATGGGATTGGGTGGGTTTTTTGGTGGTGTATCCGCTACACGGTATTTTTTCTAAACAGAAATATCATCACATACAAAGACTTTTTTTTTCTTTCACTTTTCTACAGATACAAAAAAAATAACTCTATAAGCTATAAACCAACATACACATGCAGTTAGAAAAGAAATCTGCTTTGAAGATCAAGTCCTCCTCAGATGCTGTGCCATTTGCTCTGTTCCAAAGCAAAATAGTAAACGACATCAAAATATGTTTATGCATAGACTCTACAGCAGTCTTGCTTATAGAAAATGACCCGTTTCTAACAAAACAACAAGAACAGTATACTGTCATCGATACTGATCACTGCGGGGCCATTAATGACATCCAAATATCAACTGATGGTCAACTTTTGGCCACTGCCTCAGATGACTCAACCATTGAACTGACACACTTCCAACATGGGAAACTAACAACTTGTATGTCCCACACTGCTCCTGTTGCCAGTGTGAAGTTTTCATCAAAGGGTAACATTCTGTTTTCCGGCTCTGTGGATGAGAATATCAAGTCATGGAACATTAATGCTGCAGGTATTTTGACGCAAGAATCCCTGAACAACGAAATGCTCATCACAGGTCCATTGAAAACAATGTCTGCACACAGTGATTGTGTGATTTCCCTTGATATCCCATACTACGACTCATCCATCCTAGCCACTGGTTCATTTGATGGGTTGATTAGAATCTTTGATACAAGCAACGGTAATTGTCTAAAGACTTTGACATACGACAAGGACTGGGCAAATGATGGTCAGGTTAGGCCCATTGTTAAAGTGAAGTTTTCCACAAATGGGAAGTTTTTGCTGGTTAAGTCACTGGATGGGGTAGTGAAGCTTTGGGATTATCTCTTAGGAAGAGTTGTAAGGACATTCCATGATGAAACCAAACAATCTCAAATCAATAATAGCATAACAGGATTGAACTTTATTTATAATCCGAGTAATATAAAGAAGGTTTATGTTCTCAATGGTACACAAGACGGAAGACTTGAGGTTTTTGATGTCATCACAAAGGAAATGTTGTTGAATCTACAAATTAGTGATAATAACGAAAGCATTGCTGATATTCAAGTTGTGGATGACAAAATCTATTGTCTAGACAGCAGCAATGTGCTAACTCTATATACTGTAACTTTTTAACCTTTTTTTTTTTTCTGATTATTCAATTTTTTGGAAATTTTTCCCAATGTGAATATTTTAGTGAACTTTTTTTTTTTTTTGGAACCTATCCATCATAATTACCATAAAACCACACACAATTATACAATATGCTTAAACAACTGTTGAGCAAAAGATTCCAAGCAACTGTAAATGTTGCAGACAAGTTTAAATTTAAAGATTTGAACACAGCAACTACTATCAAGAGTTTAATGGCCAATATCGATGCCGAATCTTTTGAAACAAAAGAGTATGTTATAAACGGATGGATTGAAAAGAAAGCCAAAAAAGTGAAAAAGGATCTGTACCAAACGAAGATAAGAGACACTAATGGTAGTCTGCTTACAATGATTGGATCCAAGGATCAGCTCCATGGCTTGAACTTAGAAGATTGTTTGCAAATAACAGGACAATTGAAATTAAGAGCCACCAAGAGTGAAGCTCAAAATGATCCTAATGACTATGAAGTTACCTTAAACAATGTCAAGGTATTGAACAAGGTTGATGGTACACTTCCTGCATCTCTTGCCAAGCTTAACAGCATTGAAGATATCCCATCCAACTTGAGTTTTTTGAAGCTAAGAAAACCAAAGTATGCTGAAATCATGCAAACAAGATCAAAGCTGAAGAACTTGGTAAGAAACTACCTAGAAAATGAACAACACTTCATTGAAGTTGAAACCCCTCTTTTGTTCAAGTCCACCCCCGAAGGAGCCAAGGAGTTCTTGGTGCAATTTGATGAAGATGTTGAAAACAAATCCAACCTGTATTATGCCTTGCCCCAATCCCCACAACAATTCAAACAAATTCTGATGGGATCTGGTGTTTCCAAGTACTACCAATTTGCCAAGTGTTTTAGAAACGAAACCCTTAGAAAAGATAGACAACCTGAGTTCACACAACTTGATATGGAAGTTGCCTTTGGAACAGGAAAGGAAGTGATGCAAGTAGCCGGGAATGTCGTAACAAAGGCTTGGAACAGCCACGCAGCAACATTGCCAGAGGGCAGACAATTGCATACTCTTGATAGACAGGGAAATGCCAAGGTTGTTGAAAAAGAAGATGATATTCTAAGAATGGATTACACAGAGGCTATGAAAAGATACGGTTCTGATAAGCCAGATTTGAGAATCCCATTGAAAATCATTAACATGAAGGAGTTTGGTGGTAAAGGTGGTTTGAACAATCCTATCTTTGATTCCTTTGAAATTATTCATTTACCCCAATCCATTGAAACTTCCAAGGACTTGTCATCTTTGAAGAAGTTTATCCTAGACAAGGGGAACTATGTTGATGGTTCCAGAAAACCAGTTGTCCATGGGATTTTAACTCAAAATGATCTAGATTTCTGGCACGATGCATTTGCTTCTGTGGGTGTTTTAGAATCACCAAAGTTGATTTCCAAATCTTTAAACTTAAAGATAGGTGATGTTATCATTGGTTGTGACAGAGAGTCTGATTCCTTCATTTTTGAAAACCCAACTCCAATGGGTAAGGTAAGATCTTTGTTGTATGAATCTGAAATTCCATTTTTGAACGAATATCTAAGCAAGAACTATCCAAAGTTGGACAAGGATATTGTATCATGGATGGTCAACTTCCCATTATTGAATCCAGTTGTTGATGAAAAGTCTAAGAAAATCAATGGTTATCCAAACTACGTACCAAAGAGTGTTGAAGCATGTCATCATCCATTCACAATGTGTCAACTTGACCATGTGCCATTATTGCAAAAACAACTAAACAGTGATGAAATCAATTATAGAGAAGCACTATTCATCAAGTCCCAACATTACGACTTGGTTCTAAATGGAAATGAAATTGGTGGTGGATCCACCAGAATACACGACTATAAATTACAAAGCGAGATTTTTGATAAATTCTTGAAAATCAACAAGGAAAAGCAACAAGAGCTGTTTGGCCATTTATTGGAAGTGTTCAAAAATGGATGCCCACCACACTCTGGATTTGCTATAGGCTGGGATAGATTCTTGTCTGTATTGTTGAAAACACCAAGCATCAAAGAAGTCATCGCCTTCCCAAAGAGCAACACTGGTGTTGATGACTTGTTCAAAGCTCCATCCATGATCTTGAGAAATAGTAAAAAGTAGTTTTAAAAAAAGTTGGAATATGTACATAAGAAACAAATAATTATATAAAACCTAGATAATTATTTGAAAATTTTATTTATTATTATTATTAATTATAATTGAGCGTTCTTGGCCTTCTTGGCAGCAGTTCTTTCGACATCGTGTCTAACGGTCTTGAACCAGTCAGCAACAGCACCAACGTATTCAGAAGGTCTTTCGTTCAAAATGAAGTGGGTGGCGTTGATATCAGAGATTCTGTTGTTTGGGAAGTACTTGTTGATAGCATCTCTACCCTTTTGTAGAACGAAATCAGACTTGGTACCTCTTAGGAAACCAACTGGACCTTCGAACTTGGTACCTTCTGGAAGTTGTGGCCAGTCAGCAACGTTTTCTTCAGCAACAATGGCCATGTGGTTGACTGGGTTCTTCCAGTGGATCATACCATCATCGTAGTTGATGACTGGAGATTTATTCTTAGGAGTCTTATTGATACAGTTTTGTAGTAGGTATTCTTTGATGGCGGCGTTTGGAATGAATCTGCTCATGTGTTGGGCAGCCTTGCTTCTGTATTCCTTATCATCGGCCTTGATACCGGCTTTGTTGACAACTTCAACACAAGACTTTCTGAAGACCTTCAAGAATGGGACAATTTCCGGTTGAACAACTGGGGAGTTGTCAATAATCATAGCAGACTTGAATAGAGATGGTTCCTTCAAAAGAGCCAACATGGAAACCTTGGCACCTAGGGAGTAACCGATCAAAGATGGGTTCTTTAGGTTATGCTTTTCAACGAAGTGTAACAAATCATTGGATAGGGTTTCGTAGTCGAATGGCATGGCATGTTCAGTTTCACCGTGGTTTCTGAAATCAATGGTGTAAATTGGGGTTTGTAACATGTTTGATAGCTTTTCACAGTCGTTGAAGTAGTTCTTCTTGGAACCGAATAAACCGTGTACGAAGACAATTGGTTCTTCAACGTGGTATGGCATCTTACCGATAACACTTCTCTTTGGTAAATGTAGATCGTACTTCATATCAACGATTGGCTTGACAGGCAATTGTGTTTGGATGAATCTGATAGATCTCTTGTTTAAGACAATGACGTTAGTAGCAAACATTTTTATTTATATGTTATTGATGGAAATACAACTAATGGTGAGTTAATGTTTTTGGTTTCTTTTGTATCAACCTTTATTGTTGTTACAGTTTAATAATATTAAGTTAGAATTCAAGATTCAGGTGAACATGTTGTATATATATACGTACAACATACAGCATCGATGGACAACGGTTGATTAAATTTGCGCTATTTTATTTAAATTTTTTTTTTTTTTTTTAATTTTTTTATGGTGCAATCGAAATTGAATATTCAGATTTGGTGTAAAAACGTTTTTTTTTTTTTTAGTGGTGTGAAATATTTCAATAAAAAAATTACACCTTTGACACCTAAAAAAAGTGTTAAAGCGACGGGATAATGGACAATATCGGACAGAATATGCGCTAATTTTTTACAAAATCATAAAATATACAATTGCGACAATCGGTAATTAATCAATCCTATGATTCCATAGAAAAGTATGAACATCTAGGGACTATTCCTAATAAAATGAGATGAGCTAATTGTAATAATCTCATTGATTAACAATGTTGCCATATCTTTGAAGTTATTTTTGATGTTGTTTTATTTTTTTTTTTTGGTTATAGCCTTTGCAAAAAAAAAGATTGATATGTTGATTTTTTTTTTGTTGATAAAAAGACCCTCAAATTGTTCTTATCGGAAAGCACGTGTTTTTTTGTCATAAAAGATTTTTTTGCTATATCCGGTAAACACGTGATGTTCTAAAAACATCGGATATAAGCACTCACACATATCAATTTCTTTTTTGACGTTTCTTTTTCTTTTTTTTTTTTTTGCTTTCCTTTCCATTTCTAATATCTTTAAAATATCTCATTATCTTCAACATATAAACTCTCATCAAAACCAATAGAAAAAATTACCTCCACAACACAATGTCTTTTCAAAGAAGAAACCAAGCCATTGGATCTAGAAATAATGGTGACCCAGTTAGACAAATCTCATCAAGAGTTGGTGGTATGAGTTTACGTGACCAACAGCCTCAATCAATAGGCAGACAGCAATCCACTCCTAGGGCTGTCTCTCCAGTAAAGCCCCCACAAGCTAATATTCTTGGTGTCAAGCCATCTGTCAGTAAGTCCAGTGGTATTCAAGTAACCTCTATTGGATCAGCCACAGTTGACAACCTGGTATTCAAACAACACGGGGGTATTCCAGTAGGAACCACCACCCTGATCAAGGATATAAGCAGAAAAGATGTCAAGGATGATGAAAACTTGAAGTACCTGTCATCATTGACCTACCAAAATACCATTGGTTTGCAGTTCATAGCAACAGGTTTGTACCAACAAAGAAGATCCTTAAAGAAGAATATAACTGATGATGATACGGAAAAAATCGGACAATTGGGGATTGTTATAGGTGAATGGATTGACTTACAAGCAATTCCTGGTGTTTATGTATCCAAGAGTAAGAAAGGCAGTTCAGCTTTGAAGGATTCAGACCAAAACGAAAGTATTGTATCCAAGTTATCCGAAGTTGAACAAAAAAGAAATGATTTGAAGATTGCTTGGAGATATGGTATGAAGAACAATGAGTCCAAGGATGGTAAGAACGGTGAAATGGAAATCAAAGAAGACCCTAACTTTGTTCCTAGATTGGATATTTCAAGCCATGTCTTCCCAGCTGCCACCAAAGAGGAGGTTCTTCAAATAAGCATAACAGGAAATACTCTTGAGAATATTTTGATGTCTGTTCAACAAGCCATTGCCAAAAATCCAAAAAAGATGATTAGATTGTATCTACCTAACTTCTTGAATCCAAAGTTCTACCCAAAGTCATACTTCCAACACCATAATATAATGAAATTTTTGAATGGTTTGAAAACCTTGCAATCCATGAATGATTCCAGATTTGTTACATTGATAACCACAACTGCTGATTTCAACATACCAATTTTGGAGACCTTCAGTCATACTATTATAGAATTAAAGCCATTTGACCAGCAAACCATAGACTATTTGACCAAGAACTACAAATCCCAAGGTCTTCCAAATAAAGTTCAACAGGGTATGTTGAATGTGATCAAGATGGGTAAGGTGTCTGAGTTTGGACACATGTCAGTAAGAATGAATGAGATTGTATACCATGTATCCAAAAACGGGTTTGTTGTTGAACTGTGGTCTATTCCTGTAGATGCTGGTGAAGACAATAATGATACAACTAAGAAGCAGGACAGTGATAATAAAAAGGCTAGTAAGAGTATTGATGCCCATGGCCATGATGACCACTCCCATATCAGTAAGGATCTAGAGTATTAGTATATATCATGGAATAACCTCTTTTTTTTTTGGTGTTTTCTATTAATAAATGATTTGTCGCGTCTGTTTCTTTTTTTTATTTTTTTTCCTTACATCCCTTTTGGTGTAATCGTACTCCCATCAGGATGATTAGATAACATTTTTTTTTTCTCCCTTTTTAGCTAACAAAACAACAATGACACACAGAAAATAAAAGATTACAAGATATTGCTATATACACCCATTGACTAAGAAAGTTAGTATCGATATCATACAGTACTATCTACATCTCTAATCATGAACAACAAATTCAAAGCTTTGGCTATCAACCCACAGGCTTCTCAAATATCAATACTAAATCTTCGAGATAATACCATAAATATTTTATCTACAGACAACCTAAGACGAATATATGCTTTGGATTTACAAGGCACACCTGCAAATACACCATTCTGCTTTTTAAATGAAACTTCATTGCTTCCTATATCAAAGGACTTGGAAAGTTTGGAATTATACAACATGTTGAAAGATAAGCTAATACTAAAAATCAAAATCGCCAATGATTCAAAGATAAAGCAAATCATGAGTCATGTAGATTTGGAAAAGCTTCTTGTTGTCCTGGACAATGGGACCATTATTATATACGACCTGCTAGATGGTCTAAATATTGTGGATACACTGGATATATACAAGAGCTTTGATGACTACCAACTGTTTAGCTCCAAGAAAAAGAAGGATACAAAAGGAAGTATAGAAATGAATGTTGGTGGACAAGTTGTTGCTACTGAGAGTTTAAACAAGGCAAGACCGTATCCAGAAAAAATTCAAAATAACATCAGAACTAGATTGATGGATTATCTTATCAATAGCAATACAAACGGAAATGTCTGTATTGTTTATCAAAAGGATAAGTTAGTGTTTACATCTATAGTAAAAGAACAGTTTGATACAGAAAATAGCAGCACATTCAGTGAATGGATGAATAATACGAATGATGTAATTGATGTCTCAGGCTCAGGCAAGACACTGAAGCCTATTGACAGTCCTGAAATGGTCTTGAAGAATGTCATCGTCTATAATACCAAGACCTTGAAGTTTGAAAAAATATTGAAAAACCTACATGAATCTGGTATCCAAACAATGTGCTTATCTGAAGACGGCAAGATCTTAGTGACTTGCTCAATAAAGGGGACATTGATCAGATGCTTTAAAATTGATGACTTGCAAAACAACACTGATGCTAAGCCATTTGCAGAGTTTAGAAGAGGATCAACATTCGTTCAAGTGGAGCAAATTACCATTGATTCGAACAATGAATTAATTGCAGTATCGATTGCAAACTCCGAAAGCATCCATATCTTTAATTTAAGAGATTACCAAAAGATAATCGATTCCATAAATGAAAGCAATACAAACAGATTCAATAAGTACTTGAAGAAGTTTACCAAAAGAGAACACATCAGATCTTGTTGTCACATTAGAAAAGAAATGGATGCTGACAATAAGTCTTATAAAAGATGTATACTCCAATTTGAAAAAATAAACAAGAAATTCGATGTTGTAGAAGACAGCCAAGACAAGTATGGGAACTTACCAGACTTGCTCATTCTCTATGATGATAGCTTGAAGAGCTATGAAATGAACTTGGACCAAAGACTTTGTGACTTGTCTTCAAAATCGCCTCAAATTGAAGCATTCACACAATAAGGCTATACACATATATATATACTATATTCCACAAATATTCTTTTTTATTTACAAAACTTGAAGATCATATTTAAAAAAACCCCCTTCCGTTACCATAAACCAAAGATCCATTTTCTTCTTCTTGGTTCTTCAACTTTGTCTTCTATGGTGTTTTGTTTCAAATGACTTTCCTTCAATTCCTCGTACTCTTGGATCTTCTTGTTCAGTCTTTCTTTATAAATTTCTTCGTTTATGTGGTAGTTGATTTCTAAAGATACAGCCTTGGCCATGTAGTACCCTATAAGGATACAGACAATCCAGTTAACAAAACTCCATTTGTATCTAGCCTTTAATAGTGTCCACTGTTCACTTCTTTGGTCTTCTTCGGCTTTCTTCAGTTCCTTCATGTAGTCCATTTCCATCTGGCTTTCTGTTTTCATTGGCTTGTCCGGGTTCATCTTGTATTGCATTTTCATGGCCTTTCTCTTCATGATTTCTTCTAGTTGGTGGGTTGGGATCCCATCAAATGAATCCAGTTTCATCAAATCATCCCAGTCTTTGATTTCATTGAGTTCTTTTTTTGTTAGCTTTGTGCCTGCTGCAGTTTCTTTGGCATAAAGGTTTCTGTATGAGACATGAAATCTACACTTATTTGTTTTGTTTACAGTTTGAAAAACTCTGTTGTTTAATCTATTCAGCATGATCTTATGTTAGGTGTGTTGTGGGTATTCTTATAGTTTCTCTACGATTTTACAAAATTTGTTTTCAAAGAAAAAACAGAAATGAAGAAAAAATGCGATAAATTAATATTTTTTAAAAAAAAAAGTAAAAACGGATATATAAGTCGAAATAGTGAATAATCAATATAAAAAGTTTACAGTGTGTTTATAATTATTGTCTATTGCGAGTCAACAATAGTTTGGCGTATATAAGTTTCATATATCTGATAAAATAGTTCAATACTGTTATATTTACATTTATCGTGAAATTTGTTTCCAAAAAAAGAGTAATTTATTAATTTTATTTTTTAATGTGATCATATAGAGCTTACTCTGCATACCACTGTTCCGTTTAACTCTTTCTTCTTTCAAAGTTTCACTTACTGTTTGAATCATCACAATATGCTCTTGCTTCTTACTAAACAACTTTCTTATTCTAATCTATGTTGGTATTTTCTCATTTCAATTTCTTGCTCAACATCACTTCTGATGACAGAACCAACAGTCATGAACAAACCAAAGGTGGCAGAGGACATACCAATATACTTACCCATAGTTCTTACGACACCTTCTGGACCTGGACCGTGACTGATGATGGTGACAGTACCGAAAACTAAACCAGTACAAACACCAACAACACCACCCATCATTGCGCCCATTTTCATCTTATCAAAGATGGAAGGTTGTTGTTGAAAACTACCGTATTGCATAGGAGGAGCTACCATTTGTTTACTTTATGTTTTATATATGTTATGAATGTGTATAAATTTAAAAAAAAAGATGATTATATGTTTAAGAAAAACCGTGCTGTTATATGAAATGGTGATTTTTCTGTTTATGAATTCTTTTTTTTTTTAGTACTAATACCTGTATGATAAATGTCTTTATTTATTTTTTTTGGTTTTTAATACAATTGTATATTTAGATAATGTAAAAAAAGGTGTCAAGATCTCATCTTTTGAAAAAAAATCTAAAAGGATGGCCAAAATCCCCCATTTCACGTTTATTCAAAATTCCAGAAAGCAAAGGAAAAGCGAAAATTTTTTTTTTTTTGTTTAATTATAAATTTGTGTAGCGTTTTTTTTTACACTCACATTACAAAGCCGATTCTACCCTAAGCCAAAAGCTTTTCAAAGTTGTACAAGTAATCAGCAATAGGCTTTGTAATGAATGAATCGTTGTTTGAGGTCAAGTAAGCCAAGTGTCCACCCAGACTGGTGCTGATATACATCACATTTTCATTGTTTAAAATAACATTTTCTAAACTCTTGGAAGTTTCACCAACAACTGGATCATCTTCGGAGTTAATGGCCAACAATGGAACCTTAATGTTTGGTAGTCTGTTGATAGAACCAGCATTAGAGTAGTATTCAACAGCAGAGCTAAAGCCCATGTATGGAGCAGTGAAAGTGTTATCAAATTCGGCAGTGGTTTGGAATTTCTTGGCCTTCTTCATGTTTTCTGTAGTGAAAACATGAGCATTAGTA
Source organism: Hanseniaspora nectarophila (assembly GCA_030573495.1). Taxonomy (NCBI): domain Eukaryota; kingdom Fungi; phylum Ascomycota; class Saccharomycetes; order Saccharomycodales; family Saccharomycodaceae; genus Hanseniaspora; species Hanseniaspora nectarophila. The sequence goes on from JAJMDJ010000029.1 coordinate 14,956, forward strand.
AAGACCTTGCCTGCACTTTCACCTTCCTCTCTGTGTTTCTCCAAAGAAGGCAAGTTAACTTCAACAGTTCTTACTAAAAAGTTAACAATGTTTTTGGAACACAATCTCTTGGCCCAGAAATCAAAAGTCATCTTTTCATAAGAATAGATCATATCCCATGGGTTTGAGATTGTAACAGCAGCTTTGATTGGACACTTGTCGCCTTCTTCACCTAAGTAGTTTGATGCAATGGTAGCACCAAAGGAGTAACCCATCAAGTAAATGTGTCTATCTGGGTTAGCTTCCAACTTGGCATTAACAATTTCTCTGATGTCATCGGTGGAATAAGCAGAGAACAACTTTTCAGACATGATCTTGGTTCTGGCACAGCCTCTGCTGTTGATAATAGCAACATCAAAAACGTCTAAATCGATCTTGTCAATGGTGGCTCTGATAATGGTTTCATGAGATCCACCACACAAGCCATGACAAATCAAGACCAATGGCTTTGTCTTTGATTCCTTAACTTCTTGTAATTCTTCAGGAGACAAATATTTGGTTCTTGGATGCAATCTAGGCCAATCCTCAGGGTGTGTGGCTTCTTCATCTTTCTTGAATGCATCCTTGTCAAAACCAGATACTTTTTTATCTTTGGCGTATTCAAAGCTGTATTTGCTTGCCCATTTGGAGTTTTTGTTCATAACATAATCAACAGAAGCTACACCACCGTCTTTGTATGTAAAAATTTCTCTTCCATAAAAGATCTTGAAGAACTTGTTCAAGGAAGGGTCAGCCAAGGCTAGGGTTTGCAACATACCAGTAAAGTAGGTTGGTTTCAAGGAAAAAGTGGCCTTGTCTCTGAAATCTGGAACGTGTTCATCAATAAAATCATTAAACTTGATTGATTTGTTGGATCCATCTTTTAATGTTAATGTCTTGGTGTTGGAACTGATTTGAGATATTTTACCTGTATAGGACCATTTCCATGGAGTTAGAATAGGTAGCTTATCGGTTATCTTTGAGGCCTTTTCAATTGGAGCTGAAGATAGATTCTTTTCTTTAGGTAAGATCAAGCTAGACATGTTGTTAGTTTAATTTGGTGGTGAACTTTATTTCTCTTAAATTTGTAAAGATAAAGTGTTATGTTTATTTATAAATTTTGTTTTTTTTTTTTTTTTTTTGTAGGAATAAACCCCGAATGTTTAAAATAAATATGGTGATAATTTTGAAATTAATAATACAACACATTTGTGACATCATCAATAATACGAAACGTGATGTTATCTCTATATAATCAATCTATTCAATTTCTAGGACAATCTCCATCAATCTTTGTTGTTCCTGAACAACTTCATCTTGATAATTGTTCAAAAACTGTATATTACTGTTCAATTGCTTCAAAATAGATTGCCAGGTTATCTCCTTTTCCTTGATATCAAACAACTTGGAGTTGTTTTTAGTAATCAATTCCATTTGTGGTATTTTCAAGACTTTTCTGATATCCTTGGTTATTCTTACAGCAGCTGTATGTGGGTAGTCTCTTTCTTGCAAAGCTTCTTTATACTTCTTAATCAAGTTATACGACAGGGCTCTTGGTAGATCACTGATCAAGTAAGCACCTACCAAACAACCACCAGTTGCGGCTATAGTTGAAGTCAAGTTTACTATAGAGTTCCAAGACATAAAAGAAGATCCGTAGTAGAATATATTACTTATAATTCTAGACCCACCTAAAGAATACAGAGCCAAAGCAGGGATTTGGGAATTGAAAACCAATGAAGGATTAGTAGCAATCTTGTTCATCTGAAGCATGATGTTGCCGATAAATCCATAGTTAGCTGGTGTAGTCAAAGCCTTGTCCGCTTTCTTATTGGTTTCAATGGTGGATTGCCCATTAAACAAAAATTGCACAAACCCTTCCCAGGATGGTTCAAACAAATCTTGGAATTGGAAAAATATTTCAATCCCATCTGCAAAGTTGTAGCTGTTGTTTCTTGCATTGTAAGAATAATCTGGCTTGCCTGAAAACATAACTTTAGAATCAAACATCAGTCTTTTAGATTCAGGTACACTGCTGTAGTCATAAATTTTGTTAACAGCATCTTGTGTAATTTGTCTGGCATGGTTTTCTCCAGAACTTACACTCATATCAATCTTATCCTTCATGTACTCAATGTTCTCCAAGATGTATTCATGTACAGATGTTATACCCTTGTATTCTGGAATTTCGACATCATCCAAACATTTTGTTATTCCTTCTTTGACATAATCATACCCAGTATCAACTACTTCATCTATCAAATAATCAATCTTTTTGTTTATGTCCATGTTGGCTGATGACATCTTTTCAATCTCAGGTCTGATCTTTGTCAACATATCAGAAACAATATCAATTCTTGAATTGTATATCTTAATGTTGTAATCAGTCAAAAAGTACAAATCTTTGAAGAAATTATTCAAAAATGTTTGTGCAGGTTCAAGTTTGTTTTTGGATTTTTTTAACACAACAAAGTTCTTAATAGCCTCTCTGAGTTTATCAAAATCAGGATCCTTCTTATCATCTCCGTCATTATTGCTGTCATTATTATTATCATTATCATCTGGCTTGCTGGATATACAATGAACAAACTCAGAATGCTGTTTATATGTCAACGGGGTCAATTCTGCTATTTGATCCATTATTAAATTAGAACACTTCTCCTTGTTTTTAATTTGATCAAACTTATTGACTATGAAAAAGATGAAACTCTTTTCAGCCTTGGCTGCTTTGATGAAATCTTTACCACTTAACGTTAGTTGATTTTCAGCATTCACCACAAAGATAATTAAGTCAATTGTTTCTTGCTTAGAAAAGATGTCATTTGTGATGAAATCATCAACATTCAACCCCGGAGAATCAATTACGGAACAATCAACAACTCCATTCTTCAGGATACTTTGCTTATTTGCCAATTCGCTGTTATCTTCAACATAAACAACCAATAATCCATATTTGTTTTTTATATCCTCATCATTAACTAATGTCTCTAGTTCTTCAAGCTTGTATACATCATATGTATTTTCTTCAAAGCTGTTATAAGACTCCATTACATTAATTATATGTTCATTGTTCAAGTCTTTCTTTACAGCATGAATCTCTGCTTTTTTGTGTTTATCATTAAAGCTCATATGTCTGAATTCAATAAAAACAGATGTCAATGGCAATTGATCAACAGGAGATGTTACACATTTCCCCTCCTCATCAGTTAATCTTAATAACTTGTTGACAAAAGAACTCTTTCCTGAGTTCAAATCTCCACAAATTAGAATTTTTGAGTTTGGATTGATTACTCTATTCATCAAGTTATCCAAATGTTGGCCCAAATTGTGAAGTTTTGAAATAAAGGTATTTGTCAATGTATCATCTGAAATGTCCAAATCTTTGAAGTTTTTCAAATTTTCAGACTGAAGCATCCAAGCTTCATACTTTTCATCTGCACTTTTGGTAATGATTTGGTTCTTGGAGGATGTCTTGAAATCTAGGTTGAAAAGCTTGATTAAATCGTTATTAACAAGGTTATTGAAGCTTATATCAACTTTCATATTGTATGTATCTTCTTCTGGTGATTGATTGCTCTTAGGCTCTTCTAGAACTGACATAAGTTCATTGAGCATCAAAGATGAAGTTTCCAGTCTACGAAGAAGGAGATCTCTGTTCAACTCATATATTACTTGAGTTTGATTGCTATTATTGCCATCAGTGTTTCCGTATAAAGTCCCGGAAGATGAATCAAAAGTCAGCTGGTTCAAAGGGCTTGACATTTTGTTTAATAAATAGTTTATATTGGTCTTCAAATACTATTGTTTCTAAAAATCAAAATTTTGCTTTTATTTTTTTTTTTCTGTGATTCCCAAAGAAGGACTTTTTTCCTAACTTTCAAAATCAAAATTGGTAGAAAAACTTTTTTTTTTTTTTTTGGTAAGAAACCCCTTTCATTGGAGAGTTTTCAACACGAAAATAAATATATCTCCGCTTTTGTATATTAAAGTTAGGTTTACAGAATGGTGTGCTATTTTGCATCACACAATTACAGAATTACAAAACATTACCCAATAAAGCAATGAACAACAATTTTAACTACAAATTACAGGAGCACTAAGTTATTAAGATAAATTTCTAGAACCAATAATAGACCTAAACAAATATCTTTTGGTTTCTAATATTGGGAAGAAGCATGTATTCTCAGATCTATTAAACAAATATCAAAATCTTCAGGATGTTACAAATAATATCGTAAATTTTTTACAAAAAATGGAAACTACAACGTAAATATTCTATGGAATTAAAAAGTTTATTTAATCAATACGTGAAGAAATCGAACAAATTAAAAAACTTAAACTCAAATATGCAGCTTTAGAACATTTTAAAGCTACTACAGAAACAATACAAAAGAAGGCTTTTGAGGGTACTAATAAATAGGATTTTATTAATCATTGAGGAAATCTAAATAACATGCCATTTTCAGAAAGTAGACTAAATATTTGTTAAATAGAAAACCCCAGTGTACTTGCACGTAGGATTCGGCAGTATCTTTAACTATTGTCTTCTAGAATCATAAATCAACTGGTAATGGCTTTTTATCTGATAAGGCACCCCACATAAATAGATAAAAATCAACTGGCAAAACATCGCTAATTAGCTGAGACCAAGTTGATTTGTAAAGAATTTGATACAAATTGGTAAAGATGGAAATCGCCATATTTTCTTTGCTGAGTTTATTTAAAGAACGTCTTTGTGTATCTCTCTTTCCCATTGGTTGGAAAAGATCATTACGAAACTCAAAAGCACGTTCAATAAAAGACTTTAAAATAGAAATTTTATTCTGAGATTTAGGAGAACCATATTTTAGAGGAGCACCATAGATATTCCAACCATTTTCATCATCACAGTCAAAGAATTTGGTTTCTTCATTCTCAGGTAAGGTTCCGGATACATACGCCGAATCACCCACAACGTAAAAATTTGTGTCTTTGTACTTCAGCTTAGATAATCTTTTTGCAATACCTGATGACGTAAAGAGAGATCTATCAGGTTTTGTTCCACGAGCAGCAGGTGACACATCTGTAAACATTCCCAGACAATCTGAGACAAGTTGTAATCTTACTATTTCGCATTGTCTCTTTAAATCCCAAACTATATCGAATCTTGAATTTATACCTTTTCCTGGCTTTGTTATTCTCGTATATGTTCCATCAATCATATGAGTAGTGAATTGTTTCATTCCATGCATAGGTTTACTACTTTTGTCAACCAAAAGTTGCAAATAACTGCTGTTATAGGTACAATTATCAGTATTCAATAGATGGCTGAAAGACTTAACAATATAGCTAACCACGTTGTAACTAATATCACTCATCATTTTGGATGTGATTCCTAATATGTGACTCATCTCATCTATAGACGCTGAATTATTCAACCTAGCTAAGCATATTGCTAGTGCAGCCGTTGGGTCTTCATAGGTATCTACTGTAACTACTTTACTTTCAGCATTTCTCCGAGGTTTTTCTAATTTATAGACGTTACATTTAGGAATATCTAAAACAGCAGCCAAGTATTTTAGCATGATCTTATCAAATTTGAAGAGCTCAAAGCACTGATCATCATTAAATTGATCAAGTAAATAACACTCAGGCAATGGTTTTGTTTTTAACTTGGCTCTAATATCAAAGAAAGAATGTTCTCTCTTTATTAATTCAGTCACAAGTTCTTCAGAAAATCCAAGATCACTCAACTGTTGCTTTCTTTTGCTAATAAAATGTTCCAACAAAGCTTTATATTCATTATCTACCATCTCTTCTTCTTTGGCTTTACGATCCAGAGCAAATAAAAAATGTTCTTCAAGTACTTTGAAAATAATTTCAAATACATAAATCAGATTTTTTGGATTCTTATCACCATAAGCCGTATTTCCAAACAGGGTTTCCATTCTTATATATGCAATATGGTATTTTAAATCAAGTTTTTCACTAAAAACTCCTTTGACATGGTTTTTATTAGCTTCCAACAACTCTTTCGGTGTATACATCCAATCTTTGGAAAGATCCGGTCTTCTTGGTAATTTAAAAAAATGAGGAAATTTCAATTTGAGATACTTTAACAACCAATCTAGTAAGTATGTCTCGTAGGTATCATCTGCAGTAAGATGCAAATCATCAGCAACGCATTCATACACATAATCGCAAAAGAAATCGATGTCAATATTAGGATTGTCAATATACTCTACATAGACTTTTTTAAGATTTGCTTCGTGAAGCGACTTGATATTAAAGAGTAGACTATCTTGATTTTCTTGAGGTGTATCAATAACCGTTGAGTTTACAAAGTCGTGGGATGCTAAATCTTCAGCAACACTTCTTGAGCGTTTTCTTCTACTGTTTCTTTTTTTTATCACTTCAACTTCCGTCGGAATTCGCGTTCCTTTATGATATTGTGGCTCCTGATAGTGACCAAAATTGCCTACAATACTAGTAATATGTTGTTCCATATTGCTAGTGTATAAAGCTAGTTGAGCTTCATTAAGAAGAACCATGTTTCGTGGTTAATGTTCTGTTTTAAAAAAGAATATTTCGCGTTTTTTCTTCTTTTTTCCCCCTATTCCAAAAATTTAAAAAAAAAAAAAAAACATCTCGATTAATGCTTTATATGTGAAGTTTAATTAAATAGACATGTGTGTATATAATCAGCTATTTAATTTCTAAGCTGAAGGTTGTTGCTTCAAAGCCTTTTTTTCCTTAGACTTTTGCTTCTTCATTTTTTTGATGTATGTATAAGTTTGAACATCACCGAATCCATAGAGAGGCTTGAAAGAATCGAAGAATCCACAATCTTCAAACAAGTTAGGGAAAATCCAGAATCCACCGTGGGACTTGTAAACAGGCAAGGTCAATAAGTATAAAATGTATCTGAAAATAGCCATAACAAAGAATGCAGCCAATAAACCTAGAACACTGTAACTGGCATAGTAAACACCGATTCTCATCTTGTATGGCCAGACAGGATACAAGACTAAGGCGATACCTATGGATATGATTAAAACAATTTTGATTTTATCCCACAAACTGCTTGTTGTCTTTTGTTGTTCTTCAACTTGTGCAGCAGGAGCCTCTGGCTTCGAAAGTCTGTTTTTGTTTATAGGAGTAATATTCCAACAGAAGTATCTGTCATCTGATAAGGCAGGTACACCAAAATCTATTTTAAAATCGGCAATATCCAAATCTTTAGATTCTTCAACTGTTTTTATAACATCTGGAGTAATGGCCATGATTGTAGGTAAGGTCTTTGATGGTTTTATTTTGAATTCTTTTTTTAAAACTTGATGTGAAGGTTTAATAACTGGTGTTATGAACTTCAACTGAAGCAATAGAACTACAACTTTTATGCAGTCTTCTCTGGTTTGGTTTTTAAAGTTTCCCATTATGTGTGGTTTTTCCTTTATAACAGCACTGAATTCCTTGGATTGTATGGCTCTCATTAATCTTTTCAGTCTAAAGAATTCCAGGCTTTTTTGTGTATCACCATTATTAGGATCAGGTTTTTCCAGATTTAATAAACCTTCTCTTTGTTTTAAGTCCGGATGGTCTCTTAAAGTAATAACAAGAGTTTCAACCAACTCTTTTGGAATTTGTATTTGTTGTGGAGGAGCAGCCATTTTTATTTTATTACAATGATGTTGCTATTGTGGATATGTAGTACAATTACCTTTTTTTATTATTATTGGTGGATTGTATAATAGTAACTACCTCTTAATGTTTTAAAATATTTGGTGTTTATTCTTCAATGTTAAAGAAAAAAGTAAGGGTTTATTAATGTTGTTCTGATAATTCACAAAAAAAAATAAACACTCACACATAATTAAATCTTTTAAACAAAAAAAAGAACACCAAACTTAAAAATTTTCAAACTTTTTTTTTTTTTTGGCTTTTTACTCCGACACACGTGATGTTTAAATAATTTTGTCGGATTTTAAATAGTGTCGGATTTAATCTTATCTTTTTTCTTCTTTTTCCACAAATTTTCTTTTTTTCCAAAATTTCCTAATTAGGATATTTTCACATGAATCAAAATTGCTTTTTTCTATTTCTTTTTCTTTTTTTTTCACAATCTCTAGTAGATGCACAGCCAAAATAGGAAGAAAATTGAATAAACTCAAGTAACATTTCTTTTTTTTTTTTTTACTTTTTTAAATTTGTATACTGTGAAAGTTTGATTTTACTTTATTATTTAATACATAATATTCTTTTATAAGATTAGAATACAAAACCAAAAAACAAATTATAAGTTAAACCACAAAAATGCAATTGACTTGGAAAGATATTCCTACTGTTCCTAACAGTAATGATATGTTGGATATTGTTTTAAACAGAACTCAAAGAAAGACTCCAACTGTTATTAGACCAGGTTTCAAGATTCAAAGAATTAGAGCCTTCTACTTGAGAAAAGTTAAATTCACCAGTGAAGGTTTCATTGAAAAGATCGATGATATTATTTTGAAATTCCCAAAGATCGATGATCTACATCCTTTCCACAAGGATTTAATGGATACTTTATATGAAAAGAATCATTATAAGATTTCTTTGGCTTCCGTTTCTAAGGCCAAGACTTTGATTGAACAAGTTGAAAGAGATTACTGTAGATTATTGAAGTTCGGTCAATCTTTATTCCAATGTAAGCAATTAAAGAGAGCTGCTTTGGGTAGAATGGCTACTATTGTCAAGAAATTGAAAGATCCATTGGTTTACTTAGAACAAGTTAGACAACATTTAGGTAGATTGCCAATGATTGATCCAAACACCAGAACCTTAGTTATCTGTGGTTATCCAAATGTTGGTAAGTCTTCTTTCTTGAGAAAGATTACCAAGGCTGATGTTGAAGTTCAACCATATGCTTTCACCACCAAGTCCTTATTCGTTGGTCACTTCGATTACAAGCATTTGAGATTCCAAGCCATTGATACCCCAGGTATCTTAGATAGACCAACTGAAGAAATGAACAACATTGAAATGCAATCCATCTATGCTATTGCCCATTTAAGATCTTGTATTTTATACTTCATGGATTTATCTGAACAATGTGGTTTCTCTATTGAAGCTCAAGTTAAGTTATTCCACAACATTAAGCCATTGTTCCAAAACAAGTCTGTCTTAGTTGTTTTAAACAAGTCCGATATCATCAAGTTAGAACACTTAGACG
>JAJMDJ010000030.1:0-20094 GCA_030573495.1 Hanseniaspora nectarophila
TTTGGTTGTTCTTCTGTTCCTTATGTTTTTAGCTTTCCTGTTGCTTTGGCCATCGCCATTGTACTATTGATTAAATACATTGGTCCGGTAACATTAGTTGGATGCTTCTACTTTATCTTATCCTTGGCTATCTCCGGTTGGGGTTTTGTAGCTGTTTTTAGATTAAGACAATCGGCAAATGTATCCACAGATGCTAGAATTTCTTACATCAAAGAAGCCATTACAAACTTGAAGATTATCAAGTATTTCACCTATGAAAGAGCCTATGAAAAGATCATCAACGAGAAGAGAACAAAGGAAATCAGCGATGTTAAGAAGCTTCAATACATCCAGTCATCTGTTTCAGCTCATGGGTTGCTTTCTCCTATAATGGCTTCATTGTTTACATTTTTGATTGCTTACAAAATCAATCCACACAGATCACCTTCTTCTGTCTTTGCAGCTTTGTCTTTATTCAATATCTTATCTACACAGATGTTGTACGTCCCAAATGCTATAGGTAATATTATCAACATGTCTTTGTCCTTTGAAAGAGCACAAAATATTCTTGCTGCTGACGAAGAGCAGCCAAAACAGATGCCATTAAAGAACCCTACAAAGAATATCATTGAATTTGATCATTTGAATGTATTCTACGACAAGCATCAAGTATTGAAAGATGTTTCTCTAGAAATCAAAAGAAATGAATTCATCACCATCTTGGGGGCTACTGGGTCGGGAAAGAGTACTTTATTGGAACAAATGAGAATTGAAAACAGCTTGCTTTGTGGAAAACCTTGGTCACAAGCAACTAATGTCCGTAACAACATCACATTTGGTTTGCCATTTGATTTGTCCTTGTACAATGATGTTTTGTTTTCATGTGCATTGTTGCCTGATCTACAATCCTTCAAGAATGGTGATTTAACTGAATTGGGTGAAAGTGGTATAACTCTATCTGGTGGTCAAAAGTCCAGAATTTCCTTGGCTAGAGCCTGCTACAGGTCATGCTATGAAAGAAAGTACTTTGATTCTGAAAAGTCAGATGATGGATTGATTTTGTTAGATGATGTTATGTCCGCATTGGATGCCAAGTCTGGTCAACATGTTTTAAACAATTGCATTTTGGATTTGATCAAGGATAATACTAGAATTTTGGTTACTCATCAAGTCGACCTTGTTTACAAGGCTGACAGAATTATCTTTTTGGATGGTAAAGGAGGATGCAAGATTGGTAATCTTGATGATATGATTGAGGATCCTGCCTTCAATGAATACTTGACCAGTTGTTCAAATAAAAATGACGAGGAAGACTCGGATGTTGAAGATGGATTTGAGGATTTTACCAAGAAGTATAGTTTTGATCCTACAAAGACTAAGGTTCAAGCTGAGAAGAAATTAGATGACACTGAAAAACATGAAAAAGTTATTGTTAATGAAGATGATGACTTGGAAAAAGGTAGAATCGTTGCTCAGGAAGGAAGATCCATCACCTCAGTTGGTGGTGATGTTTATGTCAATTTTATTAAAGCTGCCACTAACAAATACTGGGTGCTCTTCAGTATTTTTGCCGTTGCTATAGGTTGTTTGACTGCCTTCTTTTCCTTATTCTCTTCAGTGTGGTTATCTTTCTGGACTTCTACAAAGTTTCATGAAAACAGAAGTTTCTATATGGGCTTCTATGCTCTTTGGGCAATCCTATTTTTTGTCTTCATCCTAATTGAATTGGTTACCATAGCAACAGTTTGCATTATCAGTGCCAAGAACCTTCACAGAGATTCCTTGCATAATGTATTGTACGCCCCCATGTCATTCATGGATGTTACTCCTCTAGGTAGAGTATTGAACAGATTCACCAAAGATATTGATGCTTTGGATAACCAAATGCCATATGTTTCTGTTTTGGGTTTCTATTTGTTGTTTCAAATTGGTGCAGTTATCATCATGTGCGTGGTTTACATTCCATGGTTTATGATTGCTATTCCATTTATCATTTTGTCTTTGTTTTTTATCTATTCCATGTATCAATCTACTGGTAGAGAGGTCAAGAGGTTAGAAGCTGTTCAAAGATCATTGGTTTACAATAACTTCAACGAGGTACTAAATGGATCTAAAACCATCACCACATACAAGGCTGAAAAGTTGTTTTTGAAAAAGAATAGCATTTTGCTTGATAAAAACAACGAATCTGCAATCATGTATTTGTGTTTGCAAAGATGGTCATCTATATGGATTGTCAATGTATGTGTGGTGTTTGCTATAGTAATTTCCTTTTTGTGTATTGCCAAGGTATTCAAGATCTCATCTTCAAGTGTGGGTCTTTTGTTGACATATGTGTTGCAACTATCCTTGATTCTAAAAGAATTGTTGTTTGAAACCACACAAATTGAAAACTTTATGAACTCAGTTGAAAGATTGGTTGAATACTCCCATGATCTTCCTCAAGAAAAAGCTTATGAGCTTCCTGATACGGATCCAAAACCTGAACAATGGCCATTGAAGGGGGAAATTGTATTTGAAAATTCTGCAATGGCATACAGAGAAGGTTTGCCATTATCACTAAAGAATTTAAACTTGGTGATCAAGCCTGGTGAAAAGATAAGTATTGTAGGTAGAAGTGGTGCTGGTAAATCAACTTTAACCTCCTGTATTTACAGACTAACTGAGTTGAATGAAGGAAGAATATTCATTGATGGTTTAGATATTTCCAAATTGGGGCTTTACACATTGAGAAAAAACTTGTCTATTATTCCTCAAGAACCTGTTTTGTTCAAGGGAACTATAAGAACCAATTTGGATCCATTCCACCAATACTCTGATGAATATCTATGGGAAGTATTGGGTAAGTCTGTGTTCGCTGAAGAGGAAGCCTCTGAAGCACAAAAGAAAGTTCCAGATGGTGATGATACTTCCAATTTGAGTAAATTCCATTTATTGCAAAGAGTTGATGAAGACGGTACTAACTATTCCAATGGTGAAAAGCAAATGTTGGCTTTAGCAAGAGCCTTGGTAAGAAACACCAAGATTTTGATATTGGATGAGGCAACTTCATCTGTAGATCACGAAACAGATGCCAAAATTCAAGGACAGATAGTTAAACACTTTTCCCATTGTACTATTATCACCATCGCCCACAGATTGAAGACTATTTTGAATTACGATAAGGTTTTGGTATTAGATAAGGGTGAAAGAAAAGATTATGACTCACCATGGAAACTGTTCAATAAGAATGGATCTATATTCAGTGAACTATGTGCTAAGAGTAAGATTACACCAAAAGACTTTGAAAGAAAGGATATTTAGGTTATGTATTTTAGTTAATTATTTGATTTATGAATGCATTTAAGCGATAAAATACCGGATATTTTTTTTTATTTTTAAGATTATGGATTTTTTCTGATTTTTAAAATTTTCAGTGGTAATATTTTCTATCTTATTATGTGAAATAAACCAAAAAAAAATATATATATATAACAAAACATGAGTGTTAAGGAGTCAAAAGGGACTTTGAAGAACAGAAAGGGGAATGAAAAGGTAGAAAAGACAACTTTGGTAGAGGCCGAAGACAATAAAAAGGTTTCGAATAAGAAGATTGATACAAAAGACCTCAGAAACTTGCCTGTTTCTTTGCAAAGAGGAAAATCGAATCATAAATGGCTAGCCATGATGACTGTTTTAGGTGCATTACTTCTGAAGTTATTGAATGAATACAATAATAAAAAGAAGAACCAGGATAGTTTCTACACCAACAAAGTGGACGTTTTCCAACAATATTCAAACAAATCCACTTTTATGACATACGACACCAAACACAACACCAACTATCCATTCGAATTTAGTGTTGAAAATAGTACTTTAATTGGAGGTGAATATGTCAAGTATGAAGTGGAACAATTGTTTTTGCAAACCTGGGAAGACTATCACTTTGTTAAGAAGAATACCAACAAAATTGGCTTTGTTGTTGAATCTTTGGATACAAAGCTTTTGATGTTTAATTCCACACAATCTGTGAACCACAAGATGAAGTTTAGATACTTGATTGAACAGGATTTGAGGATTTTAAAGTATGGTAAAGAGTTTGATATCTCAAATGCAGCTTTAGGGGGATTAGCATCAAGTTATAACTTATTGAACAGTGAGTCACTATTAAAGAGTAATTTTTCTGGAGCAACTGATGTAATCAAGGAACAGATTATACACATAGCAAAGAACCTTAAGTCTGATGAAGTTACAACTCTTGATCTACAAGCTTTACTCCAAGTTGTTAGCTCTTTTGGTGATAACAAAGACCTTGAGCTGTCCATTCTGAAATTAATTGATGTTAGATCACAAAATGGAGTATCGAGTGATATGAACATTCAAAAATACAATGACATATCTACACTGTCCCATTTCAACAACCATAAAGATGATTTCTCCCAATTCTGGGACTTTGTTAATCTTTTAAAACAAAATTATACCAAAACAACCAATGTGACCCTACCTTTGAAAACAAAGAAGGGTCAAAAGGGTAAAGCACTGGATAAACTGAAATACGTTGATGTTACAGTAGAAGAGCCACGCTTTGAACTTTCATATTGTAAATTGCCAACTTCTATATTATTGGCATTGACAAAAGGATATGATCAAACTGAGATATCCCAAAACAGGAATCTGTTTAAAGATGTCCCAGACATGAAGGAAAACTATGATTACGCCATGGAGCTAGTAAGAGGATGCTACCATATATTCATGGAAACCTCCCCATTGTCTGCTGAGTACGTTTACTTCAATGATGGATACCTCAATGTTGACAATAAAGATTTAGTATTAAGCAAATACGGATCCTTTTGGTATAAGCCAATTGAGTCAAATGTATTGACAGGAGATTACATTCTTGAAAGTGTTTATAATGCTTATCAAGCTACCAAATCGAGAACTTTCCAATTATGGATATTTGAAATGTTCCAGCATTATGCTGCTACTTTGGAGGCTTCTGCCTACGATGAAACCTGGTTTTCTCATACGTTAAAGCTTCTTTACCTATCATTCTTAAATGAAGACGAAGGAATCGATCATAAAAGTTGTGTTTTCACAGCAAATGGACATATTTATCCCGTAACTAATATATAGAAGATTACATAATCGGAAGGGGTCTATCAACGAATTGGAATTTGTATTTGATTATTTTTTTTATTTTTACATTGTTTTGGTGGTCAAACTGCATCAAAGCTAGAGGAGATGGAAGCTTAATGAGTTTTCCTATAAGTCTTTGTTTTGTTCCTACATACACTACAACTTCTTTTTTGTTGTTGCAGTTACATATGTCATCTTTCAAAGGTTGTGATAATTGTGAGAGCATGTTTAAGTCAATTTGGTCTTTTTGTATGTCCAATTCTTGGCATATTTTATCAACTTGTTCATCGTTTATCTTCAGGTTGAAATCAAGTTGGCCAAACTTGAATGTCTTTGTGATATCAGTTTCAGCAGGTTTGTCTATTTCCAAATCACCTTGTATTTCAATGATTATGTCACCTAGAAGAGGATAGTTAATGATATTAGGGTCTTGAGATATATCAACATGTTTGGTGTTTAGCAGGGACATGTTTGGTCAATAAATGTTATTGGTTTCTTGGATGTATATATTTTTCAATTTTCAATTTTTTTTTTTTTTTTTTTTTTCGTGAAATATGAGTTTAGACGCGTTAAAAAACATATTTGACAAGTTTTAAACACAAGAATTTAAAAAATCATGCTAAAGTATTTGAAAGGAGTAATGGATGATCTTATAATAATAAGATTGTAGTATGCATATACTATTTTTTAACACTTTTTATATAATATTTACATATTGAATTTATTTATCTAGTTATTGCTAATCTAACTTACCGATAATGATAATAAAATGTAAACATTTTGATAATATATCCATACTAGGTCATGTGACTTAGCACAAACATTCTATTTTTTTTTGTATATGTTTAATAATCATTTGCTCCCCTTCAAGCTGTCCATTTCATTTTTTTATATGGTGGGAGTTTTATTATTTGTGATGTTTTAAAAAGTATAAACCACACCAACCACACATGTCTGCACTACTGTCTCTATTCAGAACAAACCTAAACTCTAATGATCTTATCAGATCATCAAAGGAATTGGAAAAAATAACAAAGGATATCCAAAAGATCAACAACAAGGATACCTTCATTGATAAGATCATCAGCACAAAACATGCTCTAAGTTGCTATGCTCTGTCTCTAGCTGTGATATACTACCAGGTACGATTATCTGCCTACAAATCATACATAATGGGATTTTTTGTATTGGTATTTATACTATGGCAGATGTACTTTGTGAACCCATTCATCAACTACATACACTTGAAACAACTATCGAAGTTGAAAACCAAACATGCTAAGATCATCAACAACTTGAAGGATAGAAGCAACTTTGAAAAAGTACACAGAATTATCAATAGATTTACTTATGGTGAAGAAGGGGATCAAGACTTTAAAACAGTCATTGATGATGACATCGAAAGCAGGTTGACACAGTTAAAGACATTGAATGAGGACATCAACAAAAGACAAGCCGAGCTTAATATGAACAAGAATAACAAGAAAAACTTAGTTGCTAGGTTTTTGGATAATATTGAACAATCAGAAGATGATCAAATCTTGATGGAATCATTGATAAAGGATAATGTGAATAATTCCTTTGTCAAGAATGATTTCAAGTGTGTAAAGTGTGGTAAGAACACAAGTTATTACGTGAAGAAGGATGAAGCTCCAAATAAAGAGAATGATTTGGTTGTAGAAGTCAAAAAATGTTTGAAATGTTGATCTATATAAGATATTTCACATATACACATGAACAGTGATTTCTTTTAATTAATTTTCTGGTATTTTCCAGAATGATCCAGTCTTATATCCGGCTAGTAAAAAATCACTTTAAAAAAAATTTTTTTTTGTTCTTTTTCTTCCCTTCCAAAATCGATGCATATTTTTTCTTTTTTAAAAACTTCATCAAGCTTTATATATAACACACAATTGGTTCATAAAACTTTGGAAAGAAAAACATCTACAAACCAAACACTATTATATAACTATTTACAAAAAATGTCCAGTGAAGATAACGCTTATTTACAAAACGCCACCGTTTACCCAAACCCAACTGAAGAACAAAAGAAAGAAATCATCACCAAATTGCAATTGAAGCCATTCGTCAATGAAGGTGGAGCTGCTGTTAACAGAATAACCATTAGACCAGAAAACAGTGAAAATTTCCAATTTTTGGACAACCCAGAAGTCTACTTTTCTCAAAGCAACAACAGCTTTGTTATCTTTGGTAAATTCGAGGACAGTTCTGTTCCACAGGACATAAACGGTTTGAAGGCTGCTGAAGAAAAGAAAACAGTCACCAAGAACCCTAATGAAATCAACGAAGACTTAGCCGCTCAAGCTGAAGCTCCAAAGATGACCAAAGAAGAAAGAATCGAATCATATAAGAACAAGGAAGGTGTTGTCGTTGATGATGCCTACCTAAAGGAATACGGTAACGGATTAACCCAAAAGCAAGTTGATATTGTTGCTAAGCAAACTGGTTGTCAAGACAGATACATGATTGTCAAGGTTTTGTTGGAAAAGAGACAAGATTTGATCAACAGTATCATGACTGTTAAGGAATTAATGCAATGATTTAAAAAAAAAAAATCAGTTTCTGTTCATTATATATAAAGATTACATTTTAATCATTTTTTTTAGAAGACTCTGGCCCATTCTGGCTTTTCAGTAATACCGTATTGGACATCACCAATCCACTTCATGACATCTTCAGTCAACTTACCGGATTGTTTACCTTCTTGTAGAGGAACATTGATATCTTCACCGTTGTAACCGATGTTCTTGATTGGAGAAACAACAGCAGCAGTACCGGAACCGAAGGCTTCAATTAATTCACCCTTGTCAGCTCTTTCCTTAACTTCGTTGATGGATAGATATCTTTCGTTGACTTCCCAAACATTTGGATCAAGGTTTTCTCTACATAGAGCAAGAATGGAGTCTCTGGTGACACCTTCCAAGATGGTACCGTCTAGCGGAGCAGTGACTAATTCTTTTTTGTTTCCGTTTTGGAAGGCGAAAAATACATTCATGGTCCCGACCTCAGTGATGTATTTGTTTGGGCCGAATAACCACAAGTTTTGTTGGTAACCTCTTCCGGCAGCTTCTAATTGAGGCTTGATACATGGAGCATAGTTGGCACCCAACTTCATGTTACCAACACCACCTGGCCAGGCTCTGGTGGCGTAGTCAGTGGCTTCCAAGGAAACAGCCTTGAAACCGGTCTTGTAGTATGGACCAACTGGAGAACAGATGACAAAGATCTTGGCTCTGTCTGGAGTGTGGACACCTAGACCTTCAGAAGTACCGATCATAGTTGGTCTTAGGTACAAGGAGTAACCCTTACCCTTTGGAATCATATCAGAGTCCATTCTGACCAACTTTTGAATCAACTTGATCAATTCTTCTGAATCGAATTCTGGTAAACAGATTCTTTCAGCAGATTGGTTCATTCTCTTCATGTTCTTGTCTGGTCTGAACATAATGATATCTTCATCGTTCTTCAAGGACTTGTAACACTTCAAACCTTCAAACAATTCAAAGGCATAGTGGAAAACACAGGTAGATGGGTCCAAGGACAAGTTACCGTATGGCTTGATTTCAGGAGTGTGCCATCCCTTTTCAGCATCCCAATCAATGGTCAACATGTGGTTGGTGAAGTACTTACCGAAGACTAAGTCTTCGTTTTTGATAGGCTTGTTTAATTGAGAAGCTTCTCTGGCAGTGATTTTGACGTCTTTGGCAATCAATGGCTTTAAGGACATGGTATTGAATCTTTTGGTGGATAACAACTTGATGGTTGTTTTTAATTGATTAGTTTTGAACATTGTTGTAAGGCTGTGATGTTAAATAGTTTTCTAAGAAAAAAGGTTAAACTTCTGTTTGTGAAAAATTTTTTGAAAATGAGTAATTGGAAAAATTTATAATAACGGTTTTATTTTTAAAATCGTCCGGTGATTAATATCCGTGGTGGGTTTATAATTTTTTTAAACTGTGTGAATTTTTTTTAAAAATAACAAAATTATAGTTAGGATAGGTGTAAAAAAAAACAGACAGAGAGGATATTTGATTTTTTTAAAATATTAGATCAACAACGTGTCCTGTTTAATTACTATATAATAATATTATTATTGGTTTATGTATATATGATATAATGATGTATTGAAAACACAATTGAGAAAATTATAAAACAAAATATAAATGTAAAATATGATTAGTAGAGTGTATATTTATATTCGCTTCTTTTTTTTTTTTTAAAAAAAAATTTATGACTCCTAAATTTAAAAAAAATGGCGCCTGTTTTTTTAAAAAAAAAAATTACTGGTGCCTTTATTTCAATTTGTTATATTATATCCGGAATCGGCCAGATACGAAAATCTGAATATTCATACAAAGAGGATAGTAGTTTCTATTCGTTAGTTATCAATACTTTTTTTTGTAGTATAAAATAATACTATTCATTACCCATACATATACTATATAGAAATGACATTGGTGAAAAACACTCTTCGGAAGCAATACCTAAAACATGGATGCAAAAATATCAAGGATATAAACGTTCAAAATACATCAATCACCAACAAGCTCATACAGATTGTGGACAATGAGAAGTTCAACAGAATAGGGCTCTTTATGCCCCTGGAAAACGAATTCAATACAATCCCATTGATTGAACACATAATCAAAAGCAACAAACACGTGTACCTTCCTGTTTGCACTAATACATCCAAAACTTCACAAAGGCAAATATACATATACCCAAAAGATAGCACCCATCAACATGATGATACAAAAGTGCAGCATCACTTGGTTTTTAAAAAACTACAAAGCTTGGAACACTTGCATTCTTTGAAGCCTGTAGGGAAGTACAAAATAAGAGAACCAACCATCAATCATGCAGATTATGCTGAGAAGATTATCATTGAAGAAACTGACTACCTCAGTCACTTAGATTTGTTGATTCTACCAACAGTTTTGATGGACACAAAGAGTAAGATCAGAGTTGGCTACGGAAAGGGTTATTATGACGACTTCATCAAACGTTATCTATACACAAATTGGATCAATGATAATGAAGGAGATGTTCTGAGACAAATAGAAACATTTAAGGAAATGAAAGAAGATTACCTAGATGATCAAGGCAAAGATGTCATTGATACTTATCTAACATTCAAAGAAGACTATGAAAAGGTAAATAAAACCACATGTGTGCCTCCACTACTAGTAGGCGTAGGCTTCAAAGAACAAATCTACAACGGGGTGATTGACCATGAGGAGAAACATGACTGGAAGATGGACTTGATTATAACATCTTGAATAAATATATACATTACTTAACCTCGAATTTACCTTTACCCTTCAACAACAAGTTCATGCCGTTTTCTGAGTAAACCTCGATGTTACACTTGGCTAACTTGTTGCCGATTCTTTCAACATCCACAAGCTTTAGGATAATAAATCTGTTGACAAATACAGGAGACTTGTACTCAACCTTCAAGTTCTTCAACAGGTATTCTGTATCTTTATTTGTACCTTCGTAATCCTCAAACTTCAAACACTTGACCATGAATTGGGAGATTATATCTGAGGACATGCCACCATGCAATATGAATGGGTAACCTTGCAATTTGACACCTATGTGGACAATATCGACCAAGTTTTTAGTCTTTGGTTGGAAAAGAGTCTTTGGAGGAATATCAATACCACCCAAGCTCTTGATAAGCTCGTATTCTTGGCCAGTTATAGTAGAAACATACCCTTGCTGCAAGTATCTGTCAACAATCGGCAGGTTTTCTAGTTTGTGCAAAAGTCTTCTTCTGTATTCAAGAATATCAGTGTCTCTCAAGGAAATGTCCTTGTTGGTGTATATGGTGATCATGTCCATGATGGAAAACTCAGAGGCAATAGTATAACCAATCCCAGAGAAAATAACAAGAGTCATAATTTGCTTAAATCTTCTTTTGTTGTCGTCATATTCAACTTTCTTTCCAGTGACAATCTCAGGGCCTCTTTTGTACTTGATCCCATTGGAAAAGATAGGACTGGTGGAGATAAATTGTTTTTTGAGGATAGATTGTTGAAGAGATGTTCTTCTGTAGATGCTTCTGAACATTATGGTTGATTTCTGGTTGTTTGTGTGTTTTAGTTATATTAAGAATTAAAAAAAAAAATTGTTAGTGCTGAATGTTGGGTTTATGCCTTTTTTGTTTTTACGAATCTTAAAAAACTTTGTTACCCGGATTTAAGAAACAAACACCATACAGACAAAGGGAAAAAAAAAAAAAGATGATACAAAAACTCCAAAGGATAATCAAATCCCCAAATCAAAAGTGAGTCATAAACACACCAAAAACACAATGCCTAAGAACAGACCGTCAATAAACATACGAAAACCTAGTATTATTGAAGAACACCAGTCCATCAAAATAAGTATCAAGGACATCAATGACAAACTCGAAGTGATGAGCTATGAGGATGTCTTTGACTCTAGTGATTTGGAAGATGACGCGAATTATAGAATATCCAAACACCCATTATACAAGACCATTTTTTTGAGAGAAAGTGATGATAACCAAGATGAAGATGAGGCATACTTTGATGATTTATTTGAGATCAACGAACATGGCATTTATAAAAGATCTGCAACCAATGACGAGCATATAACCACTATCATCAAATCATGCTACGACACTGACGTGATCGATGAGGAGAATATCATTCAAGTGTTTTTGAAAAGTAACAACAAGTACAAAGTCAAAGCAGGGGAAGAACTTTGTTTAAAGACATTCAACAGAATCATTATTTTCTACGGCTTGACATATTCTCTTTATGACTTCTTGCCATGGATCAAATGCAAAGACTTTGATTCCTTAATGAAAAAGAATGATTTGGGTATGGATTTTGATAGACTGGATTTTGACCATAATTTGAACAAACTTAAGTTCAAGAAGAACATGAAGAAGGGTGAGTTCTTGAGAATAGGCAAGACTGTGAATGTAAAGCGTTTGGAAGATATCTCATTAATCGATATGGGGTTGAGATGTGCATACTGCAACAACCACTTAAAACTGAGGAATGTTTCTGTAAAGAGCAAGAATGCCAAGACTTCAGAAGCCGTATTTGCAAGTGATTCCAAAAAAGACGAAAACTTGATCAAATGTGATGAATGTACATTTTGTTACTGTGACAACAAGTGTAAGGAAAAAGATACAGCCTTACACAAGGAATTGTACCACCCATCTTTGAAGTACAAACCAAATAAGGTTGTTGATGGTAAAAAGTTCAAGACTCTTTTGAATTTCTTGCTTGCACACAACATGGAAACTGTCTATACTCTATTGACTTCACAAACAAAATTTGAAACCTTTCCGACATTTGAAATCAACTATGCAAATGTCCGCATTTTCCAAGAAAACAACCAGGATGATCTTTTCGAGGCTTATGAACTATACAAGGCTGTGTTCTTCCCCTTATCTGAAACCTACACATATGCAAGCTTTTTGAATGAATTGGGCTCAAGATACTTATTAAACGTTGTTGTTGATTTGAAGAACCATAACCCTACTTTGAACGATGACCACATGATTTCACCAATGTTGATATTCTTGCAGCATGATAGAAAGAATGACAATGTTGAGTTGAACATGAAGGAAAACAAGCTGATTCTTAAAGAAGATGTTTCCAAAGGGGATATTGTGAAGTTTAACTGGTACCACAGCATCAAAAGACACTTTTCCTTACAAGACATACAATGCAGTGAGTATACATTGATGAAAACTCACTTGGGGATAACTGTGGAAGTTGCCAACAACGAGGAAATGCTTGTCGAAAAGATGAGAAGAAAGTCCTCAGTTAGATTCCTAGACAAGGTGACTGCCTTCAACATAAACTAGAATTATTTAATTACTTAAATATATATTGCCAATGTTTAGAATATTGTTCTGTATTTTTTTTTATACTGCAAATGAGATCAAACGGTCTTCATGTTTGGGACCTTATTGGACAAGTATCTGATCAACATTTCCTGCAAATCGCGCCTATTGAAAGGCTTGGCCAGCACATCTGTCATTCCGTTCTGCAAGTATTGGAGTAGATCTTCTTCATGAACGTTACCGGTCATGGCAATGATAGGAACGGTTGAGTTCATGGATCTGATGACTGCAGTTGCTGTTGTACCGTCCAATTGTGGGATGATAATATCCATCAGAATCAAATCAAACTTGGTTGGATTTTCTTTCAGCTTTTGAATACAGGAAATCCCATCATTCACCACAGTGATTTCACAGTCCATTTTTTCAAGGAACTTTTTACAGATTTGTATGCAAATGTCGTCATCTTCACAAAGCAAAATATGGAATCCCGGAAGCAAAGAATGTTTTTTTGGCTGTTCATTTTTTTCATCAATGTTCTCCTTGTTGGATGGTGGTTGAACAGATTCATAATCTGCACCAACGAATTTTTTTAGAGTATCTAGTTCATGAACTAGATAATCTATTTTGTTTTGTTGTTTTTGGTATTGGTCTTGGAAGAGTTTTTCCAATTTTAAAACCTTGATTATAATCTTGTTCATGACTTCACTATCAGATTGCAGCACAAAGTCGTTGTTGTTGAATGATTGGGAGTCATTATCAACCATTGGCTGGTCATTCTTGATGTTTATGAAAGTCTTTTGAAGAATACTTGTAAGATCTTTACTCAATTCAGAGTTATGTGGGGTTTCCTGTCTTTTGATATTAGGTAATAGGTCAAATCTATCTTTTTGGAAAAAATCATTACGAAAAACATTGATGTTGTTTTGGCTAGAGGTAGGGTTACATTCTTGGTCTTCCATTAAAGAAGGATCAAGATCATTTTGTTTAATTTTATTAAATCCGTATTTGTTAAGTTGTCTAACAAAGGAGGCATAGTTACAATGCTTGAATAGTCTAGGCAATACTTGTGAAGTGAAACTGCTAATATCAGTGATGATAAATGACTTTCCAGCATCGTACTTGTTCCAGATAATCAAAAGCTGGTTGTTTTCATTGCTTTCGATTTCATTGTATAGTTTATGAACAAAAGTCTTTGGATTAGGTTTGGGTTGAAGAGGACTAGTGGATTTTTTTCTACCTCTTTTTTTGCTTATCTTCCCATCATCGCTAAGGTTCATGATGATATGTTTGTTATATTGGTTACAGGATTTATTATGTTTATGGTTTTTGTTGAAAGAAATAAAAGAAATGAACTGTAAATGAAACAAAAGTATTTATAAATAAAACAAATGTGGAGAAATGTATGTAAGATGTGCAACAAAGGCTATTGGCATAAATGATTTTTTAAAAAAATTTAAAAAAACACATACCATGTTGCTAAAAAAAAAGAAAAAAAAACTAATTATAAACCAAAATAATGGTTAATTTTAAAAAAATTAAATTAAAAAAAAAAAAAAAAAAAAGTGGCTTAATTTTGTTGTGTTATTTAAAATATTTGAGGGTGAGATGATATAATTTTATTATTTTTTTCTCAAATAAATTTTTATTTATGAGATAATAAAACGTGACTTATTAGCAAAAAATCGTTTATATAAAAAAAAAACACGGTATTTCCCTCACATTCGGATATAACTAACATACCCCACCATAACTTGTGTAATTACCACATTCGGAGAGTGTGTCTCAAATAGGCAGTCTTTATTTGATGATATCATCATTCTTAAAAACAAAAAAATACAATAACCAAAAAAGGTAAACGGGTGGAGGGGCAAAAAAAAAAAAATAAATGAGTGGGTGTGTTTTTTTTATCCCATAAATCTTTTAAGCGCTCAAGACAAAAAAAAAAAATAAAAAAAAAAAAAAAATGTTAAAAAGAAGATTTTTACATGTCTCTCTCCGGTGTTGCGAATTTCCTAATCATGTAATGTTTTTTTTAAAGGTGTTATCATATTATAACATAATTTTTTTAAAATTAAAAAGTACACATGTCATAAAAACCCCAACCACTTTACTTGCGTTGATATTATCATTTTTGGTTCAATAAAACCCTTTTTTTTTCTATCTATTATACACCCACCAATGAATTTCAACTTTATGAACAATAACGGTCAATCTAATGACCAAGACAATCAGAAATTCCACAATCCTTTGATGTACAACTTCAATCCTACTGTTACCAATACCGAAAATACAAACTGGAACTCTTCCAATATTTCTAATGACTACAGCAACAAGGGTTACCAAACCCTACAAGAAGTTATGTCTTCTATGCAACAAAACGATTCACAAAGACAACCTCTAACTTCTAAGCCAAAGTACACTTCAAAAAAGAGATATGGCCCTGAAGATTTCCAAGTCTTGAAGTTGTTAGGTAAGGGTACCTTTGGACAAGTCTACCAAGTCAGAGGTAAAAAGACCAACAAAATATATGCCATGAAGGTTTTGTCCAAGTCTGTTATCATTAAAAAAAACGAAATTGCGCATACAATCGGAGAAAGAAATATTTTGGTCAAAACATCCCAAGATAACCTAGGTAACTCTCAAAACAAAAACGCACATAATTCAAACAACATTGATCTTGACTTGGTTAGCTCCAACCAAAACAACAAGAGATGTCCATTCATTGTTGGTTTGAAGTTTTCCTTCCAAACTCCAACTGATTTGTACTTGGTTATCGACTTCATGGCTGGAGGTGAACTATTTTGGCACTTGCAAAAAGCCGGAAGATTCTCTGAATTAAGAACCAAGTTCTACATCGCTGAGTTGGTTATTGCCTTAGAGTACCTTCACGACAACGATATTATTTACAGAGACTTGAAACCGGAAAACATTTTATTGGACAGTGAAGGTCACATTGCTCTTTGTGATTTTGGATTATCTAAGGATGATTTGAAAGAAAGAACAAAGACCTTCTGTGGTACCACTGAGTACCTGGCACCTGAGTTATTACTTGATGAAACAGGTTATACCAAGATGGTTGATTTCTGGTCCTTGGGTGTGTTGATCTTTGAAATGTGCTGTGGGTGGTCTCCATTCTTTGCTGAAGATAATCAACAAATGTACCAAAAGATTGCATTTGGTAAAGTCAAGTTCCCTAGAGATGTCTTATCTCCTTACGGAAGATCATTTGTTAAAGGTTTATTGAACAGAAACCCAAGACACAGATTAGGTGCTATTGATGATGGTAGAGAATTAAGAAAACATCCATTCTTGCAAGATATTGATTGGGACTTGTTATTGGAAAAGAAAATACAACCTCCATTCAAGCCTATAATTCAAGATGACCTGGATACTTCCAACTTCGATCCTCATTTCACTGCCCATGAAATTGATCATCAAGCATTCTTCCCAACTTCTGTTAATAATCATCAAGATCTAAATAAAACCAAAAACCCACCACTGTCGCAAACCATTCAAAACCAGTTCCAAGGGTTCACATTTGTTGACCACTCAGCAATCCCACTTGAGTCTCCTTCTCAGAACTCAGCTGCCAACATGAACTCTTCTTACATGAACAGAAAACTGCAACAAAACTCATACTTCTTACAACAAGGATCATTCATTCCAGGTGATCCAAACATGCCTGCTGATGAAGATGTCATTGATGAAAACGATGGCTGGATGCAACAAGGTGGTGTTGACATGGATATCATGGACACAATGACCAAAGACGACGATGAAGATGAACACATGGGTTTCCAATTTGATTAATATAATGTTTTTTAATTATTTTTATTTTTATTATTTTTTTTTTTGCATTCTGTGGCAGAATTTGATGACGATTGTCCAGAGAATTTATTCTTGAAGTTCAACGTCTTTTTCTTGAGATCAAATCTTATATTTTAATATCAAATATGACATCATGTGTTATTGAAACGAAGTATGAGATCAGTGCTTTATGATCTGTAAGATATAATTTTAGGTGATTTCGCTGCAGCTTAATAATGTTTTTTTTTTTTTTTCAGGAAGTTCCCGAAGTCTTTGAACCATATAATCTCTGGGGTAATAATTGCACGTGTTTTTTAATTGGTCAGACAAAAAAAAAAACAATTAGAGCATATCTGTATATTCAACGATCTTTTTCTTTTTTTTTGACATATCTGATTAGTCATATAAGTCCGTCGGTTTAATCCCTTTTTTTAAATATCGGATATAAAGATAGGATTAGGAAATAATTTTTTTGTAACAAAAAAAAAACAGTTTTTTTTGGAGTAACAATTTTTTTTTTCAAAATTGCTTTTTTTTTTCTCCTTGAAAGCAGTATTTTCCTAAATAGGAAGTACTCCCTAGTTAAAATTCAAAAAATGGTTACAATTTCATTTTCTGAAATAATTTTATTATTATTATTTTTTTTTTTTTTTGCATTTGTCCAAAAATGAAATGTCTATATCCTAAAATCTATATAAACTCCTTGATGTTCAGAATTTTCATTTAAAATATTATACTTCAATAATTTATTACATCTTAATTATAAAGAAATTAAAATAGAAAACCACTAATCAAATATTATAATTATCGAAAATGGCTAGAGGTCCGTATGTATCATAATTAATCAGATATATAGTCTGGACAAAATCCCGACATGAGGTGAGTTTTGTTGTTCCGCAATCATTAATGAAACACTTATATTATCAAAAAAGAACAAAAATAAACTAAGCTTTATTATTAATTTTTTGAATAAGGTATCATTGTGATAAAACTTATTGATGACGTTGGGGAAGAAACGTCTTTGGTATTTATTTACTAAAGATTCATTTCTTTATTCATTAGCAGCACCATTTATTATAAACTAAAAGCAGTTTTTCTTTGAACTAAGGTTTTGGTCATTGTCTTTGTGCATATGCCCTTTCTACAATAACATTCATAATTCTCGTATTTTTTAATTATGATTGTGTAGATTCTAGGTAACAGCCCAATGACGACTCTAGTTCAATTAATGTTTTTTGCATTGTACTTTCAAAATAATTAAAATTATTTTGGTTGTTCATGTTATAATAAAGTTAATGTATTAAGAATTGGATTTCTTCCTCATGTAACTTTCAATGTTTTATCACACTGTTATTTTATTCATTATTAATAAAGTATTTGTACCGATTTGTTAGTACTGTAAAGTTTAGTTTTTTTTGTCCTGATTGATAATATATCTGTTCATTAATCCCAAAAATAAACTATCAAAAAAGAATTTTTGACTTTACTAACAATTTATTCCACAATACTTTTTATTCAATAACATTTTAATACAGAGGTAAACATCAAAAGAGATTATCCGCTCCAAAGCACTGGATGTTAGACAAGTTATCCGGTGTCTACGCTCCAAAGGCTTCTCCAGGTCCACACAAATTGAGAGAATCTTTACCATTAATTGTTTTCTTAAGAAACAAGACCAAGTACGGTTTGAACGGTAAGGAAGTTAAGTCTATCTTAATGCAAAGACACGTTAAGGTCGATGGTAAGGTTAGAACTGATGCTACCTACCCAGCTGGTTTCATGGATGTTATCTCCATTGAAGCTACCAACGAACACTTCAGATTGATCTACGACATCAAGGGTAGATTCGCCGTCCACAGAATCTCCGATGAAGAAGCTAAGTACAAGTTAGGTAAGGTTAGAAAGGTTCAATTAGGTAAGAACGGTGTTCCATACATTGTTACCCACGACGGTAGAACCATCAGATACCCAGATCCAAACATCAAGGTCAACGACACCGTTGTCATTGACTTAGAATCTGCTAAGGTTACTGATTTCGTCAAGTTCGACACTGGTAAGTTAGTTTACGTTACCGGTGGTAGAAATTTGGGTAGAATCGGTGTTATTACCCACAGAGAAAGACACGATGGTGGTTTCGATTTAGTCCACATCAAGGATACTTTAGGTAACTCTTTCGTCACCAGATTAGGTAACGTTTTCGCTATCGGTGAACAAGGTAAGGAATTAATCTCTTTACCAAAGGGTAAGGGTATCAAGTTGACTATCTCTGAAGAAAGAGACAGAAAGAGAGCTAGAGGTGATTAAGTCATTTATTCTGAATATTATTAGAATCAATTACTTTTTTTATACAACTAACTCAGTGGAATATTGAAAAACATTATTATTGTTTTTAATTTTCTTCTTTCCCTTTTTCATTAGTGAAGCTTCTATCTTAATTTTGCTATCAGTATATATTATATAGATCGTTAAACAACATCTTCCAAAAAAAAACAAACAAAACACATTTAAATAGGTTAATGAATTCAAAAAAAAATTTATTATTATACATTCTTTTCTTTTTTGTTTTCACTTAGGTTGAAGTACTTTTGTAGTAATGGAACTATACTGCTAGCATCGTATGCAGTTCCTTTCAAAACTCCATTGTAACTCATTGCTTCAAGTGCCTTCATTACTTCTTTTTCATAAAAATCCAAGTATACGTAATCAACCTCTTCTTTTTCGTTGACAATCACATCGGAGTATTCAACTATATTTGGCATCTTGTAGTATCTCATAGGTTGATGCAAAGTATCTTCTCCATCACAGCCAAAATCATCACATGTTAATGGACCCAATGGTAACTTTTCCTTCACTTCGAAGGTAAATTCATCCACGTCTCTGTTCAGATACTTGATTTCCATATCATCAATTTTCTTTGATTGTGGGCTGGATATGGAAGGCAGACAGACCATATTCATAATTGATGGTTGTGAGTTTAAGAATGCAGTGATGTGCTTGGCGAATTTATATGGAACTGTGACGTACTTCCATTTGTTTTCAAATGGTGATACTTGATATTTGGTGTTCTCAGTGAAGTTGCCTTCAAATAAATCTGATCTTATCAATCCAGTATTGATGGTTACTATTCTTTTTACATTAACTCTACCATTTGGACTTTCCAGCAATTGCAAAACATTTGTTTTTATCAAGTTGTAAAGGTTTGAAGGGGAAGTAAGTGGCTTTGCATTCATGTAGTATGTCTTTGGAATATATCCCAATAGTTTATCTAAGTTTAAAACCTTGTATAAGTTGTCTATTTTGGCTGAAATAAAGTTTTTATTATCCCAATCTATTTCACT
>JAJMDJ010000031.1:0-19462 GCA_030573495.1 Hanseniaspora nectarophila
AAAAAAAAAAAAAAAAAATTTGAAAAATATTTTGTTTAAAATTAACAATTACTAGTCTCAGACGTAGACTTAAAAAGCCCCCCAACTTACATACCATAATATATAATGACAGTTCCTAAGAAGCTAACTAATGTGGCTAAAATCAGTTTACTGAAAAATGGAATAAACAGGCTAGTATTGAAAAACGATGGAGCTCCTGTTTTAGACTCTACATTCAACAAAGTTTTTGACTTAGTTGTTGATCAAAAAGCCATAGAACAATATACAAAGGGAGCAAATAAAACTCCTATTAGTAAAGAAACAGCCATAAACACATCTAATATGAAAAATTTCAACTGGAATGGTCTCTTCACCAAGAGTTTTGCTGAAGGTATCATTGAAGATAGCCCACCTAAAGCAAAGAAAGGCAAAGATTCCAGTATTGGTGTTTCAATAGATCATTTAGAACCAGAAAAATATGAATATATGGTCTTGGATCCAGATACCAACTCCACCTGGAGTTTAAAGATTATAGATCTGCAAAATATTCACATAAACAAAGATGACAATATTTTCAATGTTATAGATAAATACGACTTCAGAGATCCACTGGATCTGATGAACCAAGTTTACGCCGTAACAGATAGTGATAGCAAAATTAAGTGGAAATTATTCGGAACTGATAAAAATAATTTTAAGCATTTGATTTTTAGAAACAAAATCTAAAAGCAGAATGCTGAGTATATAAAAATAAATGAAAGATATATTTTTTTTTATTGTTTTCTTTCCTTAATTTCTGTAAATAAACATGAAAATACTTCCTGATGATTACTTCATTTCAACGTCCTTCTTTTCAGCATCTTCACCAACAACAGTTAGATTTTTTCTTAATCTTATCTTCTTGACGTTGTTTAAGGCACCGAAAGTACCATTCCATTCTCTCAAAGCGACAACAGAGTGTTCTTCAGTTAGATCTGGAGCTAAGAAACCAATGGCAAATTCTTGGG
Source organism: Hanseniaspora nectarophila (assembly GCA_030573495.1). Classification (NCBI taxonomy): domain Eukaryota; kingdom Fungi; phylum Ascomycota; class Saccharomycetes; order Saccharomycodales; family Saccharomycodaceae; genus Hanseniaspora; species Hanseniaspora nectarophila. The sequence continues at coordinate 987 of JAJMDJ010000031.1, forward strand.
ATTCTTTCTTTCTCTTTTGTTCCAAAAGCAGTTGTCTGTTAGAGGTTGGTCTATTGGATCTCTTGGCCTTCTTCAATTCATCAATTTCAGCATCATCTCTACCAATGAACATTTCAATGAATTTGGCTAAATCGTCTCTGGAAAAGACCTTTTCGTCAGCTAAGTCTTCAGATAAGATCAATTCTTGTATGTAACTGTATCGAAGAAGCTCAACAGTCTTGTTGTCGGCATGCAGTCTCTTCTTCTTTTCTAATTGTTGATCTCTCAAGGTGGCTCTTTCTAATTGTTGCAACTTTCTTCCTCTTGGGTGAACTTTAAGTTTGTTGCTTCCAATGGACTTGGTAACTTTGGCTAATGTTTTTCCAACTGGCATTTTGATATATATGTGATGGTATTGGTTACTGACTTGTATTTTCTTCAAAAGCATTATAAGAAAAAATATATATTGATAAAGTTGAACTTTTTTTTTAAAAAAAAAAAAAATATATTTGCCTGTTTAGGCACATGGAGTCAGAAATTTCCTATTCAGGGAATAATTGAAAATTTCTTTTTTTTCCCCATAAAAATCACGTGCAGTGATTACCCAAGTTTAATCAATTTCAGTCATATTCACGTTGATAATAAATTGGACAATCTTCGGAGACACATGAACCAACAGAAGACTTATTTTTATATCCAATACAATTACTACATACTCTATCCAAAGCTTCATTCATCAACCCTTGCTTAATTGAATCCTTTTCATGGTTCAAATAAACTTCATATTTTTTCAAACATTTAAAACAGATCTTCATTGTTGGCAGTATTCTAATTTCTAGACAGTTTTCACAATACTTTTTGGTCACCTTTGGAATAAGCGCAGGCATGCTCTTTGAATCATTAAAAGATGTATTGTATTCGTGAATGAACTCATTCTTTACGTCATGAAACCATGGCTCACAATTGATACCAACCAAATTAAATATTCTGTTCAAAGGTGGGATCAAATGCTTCATGATGTAATACTCCATATCAAGCTGCAAGTTTTTGGATTTTCTATCTTTCATAAAATCCATAGGTGTTGATGCCTTTTCTCTCAATAATGCCTTTTTGTTTTTGCTTCTAACAACAACATACCTAACAGTTTGTTTGTATTGCAGCTCAGCACTTTCATCTTCATTCATAAGCTCGTTGGCAAGGTAGGCAGCAGGAGGAAGACTATTCTCTCTTTTGTAGTAGCCCATTTTGACTTTTCTGGAAAAACACAAATCCTGAACCAAGTACCTCCCCCTGTAGAGTTTTTCAAACTCTTTGGTTATAAAGTCTTGAACGATTGACAAATTCTTTGTATCAAACAGAATCTTAACTGAAGTTTCCATTAACTTCTGCAACAAAGGAGTACCATCTCTTCTAATAATTTCAAGTCCCTTTGCTTGTAAAACTGGTTCAGTGTCGTCTTCGGTCTCATACATGTTTCCAACATATCTCTTTTTGGTAACTAAAATGCATGGATGATAAACTTTCTCAAATTTGAGTTTAATCGGAGAAGGATTTCTTTCAGAGATAACTTTGGCAATTTCTCGCCCATACTTGAATGCTTCTTCTCTGGTTTTACCAGGGAACAGCACAAATAAAGAGTCCGTGTCAGTATAAACAACTTTTGCTCCCCACTTTGATGAATTATTAATCAAATGTATGCTTTGGGTAAGAACATTTCTACCCATTTCAACAACTGAATCTGCCAATTCTTGTAAAGGCATTCTTCCGCTGTGTGAAGCAGCCGTGTAGCCATATGTGACATTCAAAACAAATTTCAATGCTAGTTGCATACCCTCAAGATCCCTCATCAAAGAATCATACTTTCCAGAGCCCTTAGATTTCTCAACTCGCTTTATATCAGACATTGTGGATTTGATCATGACTCTTGTATCCAACAAATTTGTCAGCATCTTTCCCAGAACACCCTTTCGTTTATGATGTTTCACAAACAAGTCTCCGTTTATTGTATGAAACATGTTTTCCAAACCTATATGTTTCAAAATTCCCTTTTCATAATCGTATTGTTTGTTTGCACCTAATGTCTTTTCAGAATTTGTGTTTAGCAAAGAGCAATCACCCACTATAGTGGAATAACACAGATTGAATGCAATAATTATTGATGGGTATAGAGATTGGAAATCTAAAACCACTAAGGGGTCGGTGTACATCTGCGAGTCAGGTTCCATGATCAAGGCTATGCACTCCATAGGTTTTTGAGATCTAACATTTTTTCTATGTGGTGAATACATAATATAGTTTTCGCTTCTGGCAATTCTCGATAGCAGAGACTCCACTTTGAATTGGGAGCCTCTATAGATAACAGAGTAAAAGTCAACACCTGTAATTCTTGCTTGCTCTGCTATCTTTGGTATAATGCTCAAAGACTCAGTCATATCAATGCATACTCTAATCTTAAGAATATTGTAACTTGTCACCAAATTAAACTTTTGGCTTTTCCAGTTTTTGAAGATATAATCATTGGAATACTTGGGTATTCTCTTGTGGAGCAAATGGTATGTAAAGTTCTCCAAAGAAAAACTCTCAAGTTTTGATTCTTGTTTCAAAGTTCTCCATAAATTGAGCATGTGTCTACCTGTGATTTTGATTGATGATGCATGTGTGTACCCCCATGTATCTCTAATTTTGTTTATTTGATTTTCATTAACCCTCGATAAAAGATTGCTTGTTTCAATTTCATAAGAATCACCCCTATTGATTAAATACCCCCAAGAACTGTTGTGGACTTCAAACCCTGTAAGAATATCAGGATCTATAATACTAACAAACTCACAAAATTTCACAATCATCTCAGCTTCATTCTCGTAAAATACAACTTCATGGGTTTTGACATCGCAGGTATTCATTTTGTTAATAAATTTCCTAGCTTCTTGGGAATCATCCTTTATATTCACAAAGAAACCTTTGCTTTTTTCCAAAGACCCAAGATTCCCATTTTCGTAAGACCAGCCTATTGCCATTATTGGGTTGCTTTCTGGATGTGGTACTTTGCCATTTTCATCTGTGCTCAAAACCAATTCCATGAACATGTTTGAAAGAGGCATGTGCAGTCCGTTTTCTACTTCAACCTCCTTCTCACGCATGTTGTACTGGTTCTTAGACAGTTTGTGCTTAAACTTCCATTCTTTCGGTAATAGATTTTGTGATCCAGATTCAAAGAACGTTCCATATACTGAGTTTTGCGTAAGGGGATTATTTTTGGTGTCCTCATATATCTCTTTGAAAGTTGGTGCAGGCATTGCAAACTGAAAATAGTGCTTGTCAGAAGATTTCTTATAAACAATGTCATTATTGAGAACAGTTTCATCTTTGAACCTCAGACTTTGTTTGTTTTTGAAATCAGTCGTTTTTACTAAAAACTTTTTCATCAATTCCGGATTGCTAGTTTTTGATTTGAGGTTGTTATTTGAGCTGTACTTGTAGTTCAAGTAGTGGGTAGTGTCTGAATAAAAAGGAGTGTCGTATTCAATTTTCTTCAAACCAAGGTCTTGGAGAGAATCTTCAATACTGTTGTAGGTGGGCAGTGAAAATTTATTGATCTGATCTTCAGACATTGATGACAATGAAGGACCAGCATCTAGTTTTCTTCTCTTCAATCTTAGAACTTCTTCCTTTGTATCCTCTCTCATTGAAGAGTTTTTTACTTCTTTGATTTTAATAGACTTTCCTAGGTTTGATTCCGCTAACGAAGGAAATTGGTCAAAATCTGGGCTTACTTTGTTATAATTAAACTTACCATCTTCTTTGACCAAAGCGTCATATGCACTTTTTATAATCTCATGCTTTTTAAATTCTATCTCCTTTACAATATCTCGTTGGGAGTTAATAACTTCATCCGTTTGTGAACTCTGGTAAGCTTCTAAACCCAAATCAACTCTGATTTTATTCAAAGAATCCCAAACTTGGTTAGTTGAAGATATTACATTCCTAGAATCTACAGCTTCACCTTGTATAAGCTGTAGACTATTCAGTATATTTCTCTTGTTTACATCGATTTCAAATAGACTATTACCCATTCTTGGGTAGCTACTAGACTTCATTTTTTCACATATCTCTTCAAACTCATGATCCTCAAAAATTGAGCTACTCTTATAGTTATTAACTGGTTGTCTATATTCAAATTTATCAACCTTCATCCATGAGCAACCATAGAGATTGGAATCAATACAAAATTGCAAGAAATAAGGCAGATGTGCTTCAAAGACATTGATCTTTCTATTAAGTTTATGCTCGCTTTTGTCAAAATTTGGCAGTTGCTCTTCGTCATGTTTATTCAGCAGTTCTGCAAGTCTATTCAAGCTCTTTGGTCTTAGCAAATATATTTTATAAAATGTCTCATAGTTCTCATGGTATCCATAAAACTCTTTTCCTTTGATGATCTCAACTTTTGCAATGTACTTTGATGTTTTAGTACGATCAACTTTTTCAATTTTCTTCGCCACCTTAATCATCTTCTGCTTCTTGGACACAAACTCATCTATTTGCTCAGCATCCAAGTCGTTTGCATTAAATTCCTTATTCAGCTCCTCATCTATTTTGTCTTCATCCACTTCATTGCCATTTTTTGATTTCTTGGTGTAAAAGTCCCATAACATGTCTTCAAGATACTTTGCAAACTTCTTACATTCTTGTTTTGGATCAGACCCAGTATTATGGAATCTTTTTACTACAATGTATGGGTATACGTGATGTATGTGTGCGATGACATTGCTTCCTGTATGTGTTTTTCCATATATTCTTATAACTGGAACTTGTTGATATGCTGTACTTTTTGAATTAACCAGGTAATGATCAAATGCGTTGATTTGTATTTCCAAGCATGTTCGATCCTGAATCTCTTCATTTATGCTTTGTGATGATCGAAATGAACCATTAGACATGTGATTGTTTTTTATGGTTTAACTAATACGATGATTATGTGGAAATTATGCTAGAAAGAGAAAAAAAAAAAAAAAAAAAGAAAATCAAAAAAAATTGTGTAGCGTTTGACTTATAGAATGAAATAGACATGGATCTAGATCATACGTGGAGTTAAGCACGGACTTGTTCCATGAAACATCTTACTGTTGTTACGATAAAGTAGTTAATATTTCAGATAATGTTCCCCCCCCAATGTGGTGTAATAAGTCGATTGTAAAAAAACTTCTTCACCACATGATACTTGTTGTATGCAATACCCCACACTGACCACTACTATTGCTTAAAGCACATGTTGTTATCTTAAAAGAGATAAAACCGCTTTCAATGGTCCACACTAATACAATGGTTATATAATACCGATCACTGATCTTTGCTGATAGTTTAAATACGGCTGCAATTACCACCACACATTTTTTGATAAGCAATTACGAAAAAGAGGAAAATCCCCCCATTTACCCACAACACAGTTTTTTTTTTTTGTCACACACCCCCTCAGAAAAAAATGGATATATAATCAAACGAGGAGATGTGCTCATCGTTTATGTCACTAATTTTTTAGACTTTTGTGTAAGTCATTAAAGTTCATGGTAATTTGTATAATAATAAAATAGATTATGATCAAACACCATTACGAGCATCATGCCATCAAATATCATATCACCAAAAGAATTCATCCAACTAACAAAGGCTGCTAGCAAAAACAGAGTCATCGCTGTTGATGCTTCATGGCACATGCCCAACACCAACAGATCTGGTTTGAAGGAATACAAGAGCGGTCCAAGGCTACCAAACTCCATTTTCTTTGACATTGACGATGTCAAGGATGACAAGTCTCCATTCCCTCACATGTTACCTACTGTTTCTATTTTCAACCAAAAGCTATCAAACTTGGGGTTATTACCTAGTGATACCCTTGTAGTTTATGACAAAATAGGAAACTTTGCCTCACCAAGAGCTGTGTGGACATTCACTACTCTAGGACACAAAGGAGATGTTTATTTGTTGAACAACTACAACGAGTACTTGAAGTTGAATGAACAAGATTCGGAGTTGTACCCATTAGAGCACGGAGATACTGAAAAAATTACCAGCTTTGCTCCTACCAAGTACGAAGCCGCAAAGGATCACTTAAAGGATCAAGTTATTGGCACAGAAGAAATCAATGATCTTATAAAATCTGGAGAAATCAAAAACTACAATTTCTTTGATGCCAGATCATTTGATAGATACACAGGTGAATCACCTGAGCCAAGAGCTGGTATTCCATCTGGGCATGTCCCAGGATCATACGCCTTGCCATTTTTGTCTTTATGGGACTCTGAGACCAAGAGTTTATTGCCAAAAGAAGAACTAAAAGAGGCTGTTTTGAAAACTCTAAAAAGTACAGGTGCTGAGTTTGATCCAAAGAAGCCAACCATTTGCATGTGTGGAACTGGAGTAACTGGAGCCATTATTAAAACTGCCCTTGAGGAATCAGGCTTGATTGAAACAAGTAAGTTGTACGATGGGTCATGGACTGAGTGGGCATTGACATACGGAAACCGTCCAGAGTACATAATCCAGACCAAGGTATAGGTATATATGAGTTATAAACAAGAAATTTTAATGTATGGTTTTGGTCCATTTATGGCAGTTGAGTCTTCATCGGGTAAATGGCTAAGGATGTGTCCTTTTTTTTTTTTTGCTAATGAAGAAACTGTGGGTCCATGGAAGAGAGTATTTGCGATATACAAAGAGTGTTTGGTGTATGTATGCGTTGCAGTAATAAGTAGTTTTGCTTGCTGCTGGGATGTCATTTTGCAGTATATATAGATTCTATTGAGTGTACACATCCGCTTTGTTATCACATCTTATTAATTGAAAAATTCAACAGTAATAAAATCTGTGAACTTTAAAAAAAAAATAAGGTGTAGAGAAAAAAAAAATTTTAATTGGATCTGGTTGCAGATTCCCCCTTATTTGAAATTTTATTAGCTTCATTTAAAAAAACATCATTGATAACGGTATATGCATAACTGAATATAATCAACAAGACCCCCAAAAAACTATACTTTAGATTCAGTTTACTAATATATCAAGCGATCCAATAATAAAAGAAAGAGACTATTCAATTCACATAAACTTCTCTCTTTATTTTTTACTTGTATCCCTACGAATCTATTACATAATTATTTCTTTTCTTAAATACCAACAACATTAATCATGTCTGAAGCTTCTGATGCTGATGTTGCCAACTTCACCTGGACAAAGTTCTTCAAGAACATGGCCACATTCAAGGGTGACTTGTCCACATTAACTGCTCCTCCATTCATCTTATCTCCAGTTAGTTTGACTGAATATTCACAATACTGGTCTGAACATCCGGACTTATTATTAGCCACCAACAAGGGAGCTAAGTTTGAACCAAGCTTTGAAGGTACTGAGTACACTGACGAATTAACCCAATTCTTGCATGTCGTTAGATGGTTTGTCTCCACCTTAAAGTCTCAATACAGTTCCAGAAACGAAAGCATGGGTTCTGAAAAGAAACCATTGAATCCATTTTTAGGAGAAGTCTTTGTAGGTAAGTGGGAACACGGAAAGGAATTAGGTACAACCTACTGTTTGAGTGAACAAGTCTCTCACCATCCACCAGTCACTGCCTACTCCATCTTCAATGATACCAGCAAGGTATCCTTGCAAGGTTACAACCAATCCAAGGTGACCTTTGCCTCTGCTATGTTGTCTGTCAAGCAATTTGGTCATGCCTTGTTGAAGACTGGTGAAACTGGTGAATTTTTGGTCACCACACCAGCTTTACACCTTGAAGGTTTAATGGCTGCTGCCCCATATATTGAATTGGAAGGCAAGTCCTTCATTCAAGGTTCTGCAGGACACTTTGCTGTCTTTGAATACACCGGAAAAGGATGGATGAGTGGTAAGAAGAACTCCTACAAGTGTAAGGTCTTTAGCTGCAAACAAGACTACGACAGCGACTCAAAGCCATTGTTTGTCATATCTGGTCAATGGTCCGGTTTATCCACCATCTACGAAGGTGAAGATGAAAAGAAAAAGAAGAACCCACAAACTTTCTACGATGCCTCCAGAGAAGCCAAGGATGCTTTGTGTGTTAAGCCAATCGAAGAACAAAGTGAAATAGAAAGTAGAAGAGCTTGGAAGGATGTTGCAGTTGCCATCAAGGAAGGTGACTTCAGCAAGATCCATCAAACCAAGACTGCTTTGGAAGAACAACAAAGAGCATTAAGAAAGGAAGAGGAAGAAAAAGGTCATAAATGGGAAACCAGATGGTTTGATTTGGTTCCTGTTGATGAAGACAGCAAGTCTGGCTTTGTTAAACTATCCAGTCTAGCACAATTGTCCATGGAAGATGTTCCTAGTGGTACCATTGCAGGAAGCAAAAACGAGTCCAAGTGGCTAGTCAGTGATAATGTTGCCCAACACTGGAGATTTAATAAGCAAAAATGGACTGAAGAAACTGAGGTAAAGATTTAATAATTAACCATTGATGTTATATATAGTAGAAATAATAGTCGGTTTATTTACATTCCTCTTTTAAATAAGATAACGATTTCAAAATATGACAATCTAGATTTTGGAAAAAAAATATGTGGCTTCTATTTTTGGTATATACATTACTGCTTCTGGGATATGGGCCACAAAGGGAAACGTTAAATACATTGCGATATTTTTTTTTAAAAAAAACACATTATATTTCCTAAATAGGAAAAGGATAATAAGCTTTTGTGCGATAATTTCTAAGCATTTTGCAGTAAGCAAAAACGAGGTACAACAACTTAATTAAATTTCCTAAACCACGAAAAACAAAACAAAAAAACTCAATGAAAATAACAGAAAATAAAGACTTTTTCTTTCTTTTTTTTTTTTTTTTTTTTTTACTTGGGGGTCTGGGTCTTAAATTTAGAAAATTGTAGATTGCTGGCAGAGGAGCTGCTTTTTTATCATGTTTGTTGTTTTTTTATAAAAATACTTTTATGACGCTGAGTTTAACTAATTCATGGTGTTCAAATTGTTTTATCTTAAGGGAGGAATGCTGTTTATTATATTATAATTATTAAATAAAGTTATGCATTAAGATAAAACCATAAAAAAAAGTTTTTCCATACTGTAAACAACAATTTATCAAGAAACCAGAACCTGTACACTCCTTTTTAACAAAATATACAAAAAAAAAAAATGCAATTAATCAACTTCCTAACCATAGTCTCTCTTTTAACCTGTATCAGCACTGCTTTCGGTGCTTTTTACAACACTACTGATACTGATATGACTACCACTATTACCTCAAGAATTACCATGTACGTCACCATGGGTGGTGAAACCTACACTGTTTTGAAGACTCCATTGGCTCCACTCTACACCTCTTCAAACGCCACCATGCCTTCCAACAACACTGCCTTCTCCACTGGTGGTATGACTGGTTTGCGTTCTGTTTATGTTTCTAACACTGCTGTCCACAACAGCACCGCTCATTAGATTTTAGTGGTTTACTGAAACGAACGCAATATAGAGTCAGGACAATGACAGCGATACATACCCTCAAGAAAATAAGATTCAAGTTTATATATCACCATGATATTTATCAAATGCCAATGTAATTGAAAAAAAAATAGAAAAAAAATAGAAAATGCTGTTTATTGTTGTCTTTGTTAGCGTGATATCTTAACAAACAGTGAGAAGTAACTTTGTTGAAGTAGTTATTATTAGTGCATACTAATCGTTTATATAAACATAATCACAAGTCTCTTGTAGTATTGCTTTGGTGTATTTTGAACTATGTTCGGATATACATTCAACGGAGATACTCTATCATAAACATTCAACCTCTTTTTTTTTTTTTTTGTGAACTTATCTTACCAAACAAAAAAAAAGGAAGTCATCACCAAAATATCATGTCTGTAGATGTCCCATATAAACCAGTTGGATGTTCAGAATGAGAGGCTTGTGCAAGCAGCTTACTTGTTTCCTGATCTCAACACTGTAATATCTGAAATTACAAAGCATATATTATTAGCGGATGAACAAAACGGGTTTGCATCTTTGAGTAACGTATCTTTGAATGTTGATATCTCTGGCATAAACATAACAATCACCACGAATCAAGACTTTTGGAGTGCAGAATGCCTTAATACTGAGTTTTTTTCTAAGAAAGAGACATTGTTTTATTTCCTTCATGTAATGGCTGAGAATGTGACCATCAAAACCAAGGCTAAAAGCAACAGACATCAGTGGACGCTCAGCTCTGATGGGTCTCTTGAAATAGACAACAATACTGTTTTATGGCAAAGAGAGGAATATGGGATTTTTATTGAAATAAAAAATCTTTTTTGTAAATTGCCTGTGAGGAATGCACATTTCTTGAAAGAATTTGACAAATCCTTGGTCCTACTTGAAACGGAAATAAAAAATACAATCATGTTTTATCAATCGATATATCAGCAAAATAAATCAGTCATTGAATTTGTTTTTTCTAAAGACTTAAAACAGGTTGTTTTGAAGAAACAATCGTGGGATTTCACAAATAATAACATTGAGTTACTTAAGCGCAACTTTGAGAGTCTCTTCGTACCCCAAAAAAAACTTGATATGATGGATTGTGTCAAGATAAAGGTTGACAACAAATATTATACTGTTGAAGGATTTATAACAGCAAAAGGATATCCATCTCAAAGATACCAATTAGTTTATTTCAACAAAAGACAATTGGAACTTCCAAAGAGATGGGTGCGAACATACTTCAATGACTTGTTCAGTCAGCAATATGGATTCAGTAGCAGTACACAATACAGTGCAAAGACAGTGGGTAATGCGCACAGAACATACCCTATCATAGTCCTAAGAATACAAACAAAATTAGCAAACCAAGAAGAAAATGATTTAGCGGAATCTAATCAAAGGTTTTCAAGATTTTCAGAGTTGAGAGAAAGTCATAATCCAAAGAGTATAAGAATCTTGGTTATATTGGAAACAATTATAAACCAATTTTTGAAAAAGTTAAATCTCAGTGACGATAAGAAGGAAGTTGATACAGAACATAAAAACTATTTTGACTTCTTTGCAAATAGGGAGTCTTCGGTGGATATTAAGACAAAAAACAAGATTGTCATATCTTCAAATGCAAAAGATAGTGAACAATCGCTTTTGGAAAATTTCCAAACCCATAAAAGCAATATATCAGAAAATATATCATCAGCAACAAAGTATCCAAAGAACTTTTTGAAGAATTTGGAGAAACCGCTCACTAAAGGTAAACCTCATATTATTGAAAGAACCCTTGATGTAGTGAGTTTCCCAGAGAAAATAAGTGTGAATGTTTCTGCATTGGAAACGTGCCGTGTTGTCGGACAGGTTGACAAAAAGTTTATACTAACATCTTTGGGAAACGGCACTATTTTGATATTTGACCAGCATGCGATGGATGAGAGAATCAAACTAGAGCAGTTCATAAAAGAGTATTTATACTCCGTCAAAGAAGACACAGTTGCCAAAGATGTAGTTGAAATTCCGTTGGGTGATTTGTCAGACCTTGAAAAGTCACTTATTGGGAAATACTCTAATCCATTATTGCAGCTAGGTTTTTTGATTCAAATAAAAGAAAATGACAGTTTTCATTTGGCACAAGTTCCAAGCATGTTATTCAAAAAACTAAGCAAAGACCATAAATACATTCTTGATGGGATTTGGAAACATATATTTGACTTGGAGGATATGAACAAGAAAGGCATCGATGCAAAAAAGATTAGTATTGATAGTTGGTGGTCGCAGGGCTTTGGTATCCCATCGATAATTATGGATATATTGAAGTCAAATAGCTGTCGACAGGCCTTAATGTTTGGAGACGAAATTGAAAAGGTCAAATGTCAGGAACTAATCATGTCGTTGAAGCTGTGTAATGTGCCCTTCTTTTGTGCTCACGGAAGACCGTCCATGTATCCATTTGTATACAAGACAAACCCAAACCCATCTTTCACTTCTGACTATATATTGTGAGTTAAAAATTAGCATATATATCTTCCCAAACTTTCATTAAACGAGTGCCTTTGAATAAATGTACTTTTGCACTATTTTGGTAATAAAACTTGTATGCATCCTGGTTGTTCTTGTGTATTTGCAGTGTATAGTGTGCACCAACAAGAAGTCTTTTATACAGATCCAATGTGTTCATATAATCATGGTTATCTATGAAAGTATCTCTGTATGTTTTCTCGACTTTAATAGTATTACTAAAGTTATCCCCACAGATCAAACACTTTAGCAATTTGAATTCAAACATCCATATGTAGTTATTTTTATTCATAGTATCTATAATTCTATCAATTTCATGCAAGGCTAATCCGCAATTTCCCTGCTTGGCCAGTCCTTGTATATCTTTGTATTGTTTATAATAGGCGTCTTTCTCCAAATTGTTCTCGTAATTGGCAAATCCCATCGATGTATAAAAGTCTTGTTTGATGTCTTGATATAATATTGGTTCACCATGGTTTACCTCAGTTGATTTACTTGACAGTTTACTAGCACCAGTTTGGTTCACTAGCTTCAGTCTAGTTGCCAGCGTCAATGTTTCGTATGCATGGCTAAAGTTCCCTTCGTATGTGCTATACCTAACCTTTGCTAGAAGAAAATTAATGTAAATGGGCAATGAAAGTCCTGAATTTTCAAAGGTGGCTCCTTCAAGTTCTTGATCAATGCCCTTCATCTTTTCCATGACGTTTCGGCTGATAATTCCAGAATCTTTCAAACTCGGATCAAGACTTAAAGAAATATACATTAACACAAACATCATAGTATAGAATTCAGTATCCTCTTCAAATTTATTAGCCTCCATGATTGTAGAAGTAATTTCCAAAATGAATTTGATTTCTTTGCCATATTTTTCATGGCATATTAATACATTTACCAAGTTTAGAATTTCATATTGACTGGAACATGTATCTAGCCTGCTAAAGAAGTAATCTTTCACATATTGCACGTTGTTATTACTTAGCATGGTGTTTTCTTCTAAAGATGTAGCTGTAATATCATCTAAATTCATCATGTCCTTTAGATATATTGGCAGACCTTCATTATCATTTAAATACTCATGTTTAAACTCTAGAAATGTGTCAATGTTATCTCCTGACAACACCATCTTAGCTATTAGGGACTGACTTTGATAATCAAGAAGAGTGTTAACATGACTTTGCCCATATATTTTTTGGACTTCTTTCAAATGAACAGAGTTATACTTTTGCTGCTTGATCGAATCCTTTGAATATGTCAGATATGCAGAATGAATGAATTTTCCGAATATAGAGTTTTTATGAATATCAAATTTAAATAGCTTTTCAGAAGACAAGCTATACCCTTTAAATTTTTTTGTTTTATCTTCGTATTGATGAGGTAATATGTCTTTTGTAAAAATGAAAATTATGGAAAACAAGTTGTTAAGAAGCACATAATCTTTTAGCACATGTGTCAACAACGGAACTGCAATATTATTTATCAATGCTGTATTTTTCATTTCTCCAAACACTTGGTTTAGTTTGTCTTCAAATAGATCGGTATCAGTTGAAGGCTCGTCAGGAAATATGTAACTCAAAATATGGTCATTGGTTAACTCATGAGTGTCTAAATCACGATCGGCCTTTATAATGATCAAAACGAGTGCAAATATGGAGGATAGCTTTAAATGAGCTTCATCAGCAATTTGAATACTCATTTTTACAATAACAGAATCCGTAAAGCTGTTTGGTTAAAGAAATGTATTCTCCAACTCCAACTTTTGTGTCCTATCTTAAATCTTGATATCAGTTTGAAATTTTGTGCCCGAAAACAAAAAGTGTGAATCTCACCCGTTGAAACTCATCTCGATGGTTTACAAAATGCAGAAAAAATCATTAAAGCTGTTTAAAATCATTGTATTGTATCTATACTAAATTAAACTGTATATAAACCACATTATTCGTAGTACTTGAAGTCCGTCAAGACTAGCATTTTCTTTGGCAAATCACCCATGGTTGGAGACAAAATTTTGATCAATTGTTTGTTGGCAGCATCAATTACTGACATGACTAAAACATACCCCAAAACACCTGATGCCAAAATCTTTGAAGTATCTTTTTCCTTAATATCAGTATTTGTCACGGCCAAGATACTATATTGTAAAACTTCTTTGGTAATATTCTCAATCTTCAATAAACCACCACACTTCTCGGGGTTGTGTTGGAACACATGAACATCTTCGTATCTAACAGTTACTGTATAAGGAGATAAATTAAATTTGGGAGTACCTCCGTAAAAATAAGCTCTGATTGCAGCTCTTTGAGCAAATCTCTTGTAACTGTCAGACAAAGATCCAGTGTCTATTGATTTGTTCTGGATTATAGGGTAGATGTATGCACGCTTGACAACGCTGGTCAATGCCTTAATTCTATCACTTAAGTAATTGTTCACCATACCCTGACCATCAACATTACAGATATCAAATATGTGGTCAATTTCCAATTTGTTGGCAATATCATTGATAAAGTTAACATCGTATGGCAATTCAATAAGAGCATCGTTTGAGGATTCAACAACCTCTTTAATTTCTTCCTTGGCTTTGATTTCATAATCATCTTCTTCATCGTCATCTTCGTATTCACTTTCACCGTTTGATGGATTCATATCGTAATCATCATCAACTTCTTTCTTAATCAAGTCATTGTTTATTTCAGGAGCAGAAGAAAATCCTGAGTCAACGACTTCCTGCTTAACTTCAGTAACCTCCTCAGGTTTTTCTATCATATCATTTTCTGGCTCTTCCTTTACCGGAGTTTCAGCTTCCAACTTAAAAGTACATGTATCCACAAACATTCCAGTTTCGTTTATGTCACTATAATTATCCATTATCAACTTACAGTCGTCAAATAAATCATCCAATGTTTGTGTATAATATTCGTAATTGTATTTATTGATCTCCTCAAAACCAAAGTGTTTGATAATAGGCTCAAATGTTGAGACTAGAGGATGGGTTGATGAAGTCAGAGATTCACCCCATATGGCTGACTCAGGTTGCAGAGTATCATTTACAACAGTTGCTGACAAAGCACCCGGCAGTGTAAAAATACCCTTTGTAGGGTCCAAGTTTATAAACAGTGGGGTTGATGCTGGACCCATCATCTTTGATGCATATGACAACAAAGTTTTAGCTATGGATGATTTTCCAGATGTCTTGTCACCTATTATCAAGCATCTTGGACCCCTTATACCCTTCATTCTTTTTTGGAGAAGCTGCAAAGAAATGGCATATAAACCTATAACGTTTGGATCATGGGCAACTATACAATCAGGGAATGGTTTCAATAAGGTTTTATTAGATCTATACTCTACTTTACAAGCTTCAACAGCAAGAAAACATAGCTTTTCCTGACTGTTGAATACAAACTCATAGTTGTTTGCTAGTTCCACTCCAAACAACTCGCATATACCTTCCTTGATGGTGATGGATATTTGCTGTTCATTCCTCAGATCAACAATCCATTCTTCACCTTGCGCAAGCACAAATGTGTTTACTGCAAGTTCATTTGTATCAATATTGGCCAATTCAACATCATCTTCACCACCCATCAATTCATTGTCGGAATTCATGAAGGCAGCATACTCATCATCTATGTTGTTTTCAGTTGGTGTTTGTGCTTGAGCTGGTTCGTTGTTTGTTTCCTCAATAGCAGGTACTATTTCATCAATGCTATCATCTTTCAAAACATCAGCATATTCGATGTCACTCATTTTATTAGTGTTTGGGTGTATGGTTTGATTAACCAAACTTTTTTTTTTAAAAAAAAAATTGAAAGTTCAATTATGGTGTGAGAGGAAGAATTGCAATGTGGGTTTTTTATCGTTTTTTTTTGTTTGTTTCTTTTGAAAAAATATCACGTGCAGAATCAGTAAAGACAAAGGTATATGCTTAACTCCGATTATCTTTATTTATGTCACGTTTTTTTTGTTTTAAAATAACCTTTTCAATAATATACACTAATTTCAGGAATCCTGTCAAGGGTTCATTACAAATAAGAATGATGACGCAGTTAACAGGAAAAACACACTATTAAAAACAGAGTAGTGGGGTTGTGTTCAAAATAATAAAGGCTTTTGCACCAAAGTCTAGCAATAATTTTTTGTCTGTTTAAAAAAAAAAGTGTGGTGGTGGGTTATTTTTGCCGTTTCTTTTGTCACAAAATGTGTCGGTACTTAAAATCTTAATTTAAATATTTGTTCACACTCAAAACAGGTCATGTGATACACCGCGGAATGACAATCCATCTTTCAATTAACTCATAGACAACCCCCATCATGTGGCTTGTAAATGACTAATTAGAAAAAAAAAACAGGAAGGGATAGTCTTAACTTTAATAATTGTATTACTTTGATTATTAAATCATAAATACACCTTAAGTGCTTATACCGAACTACCCGTGTCTTTAGTAAAAATATGTTGAAAAATCATACAATTTCAAAAAACTGTGTAGATAACACATTTCTTTTTTTTTCAAAAAACGGTGAATTTTTCCCTAACAAACGTAATAGCGCCGCCTTTCTGTTGAAAATCATCATTTTTTTTTTTTTTAGTGACTATATATACAAAGCTACATCTCAAAAGTCACCAATTTGAAGATAAAAATATTTTGAAAATAAAACCATAAAAAATTAAATAATCATAATGTCTGATAAAGAAGTAAAGATTGTTAAATCTACTGCTGAAACATACAGCTCAGACAACAGCGCATATGCCCATCCAAGTGAAAACAAAACCTCCGGACTATCTGGTTGGGCTGGATTCAAAGACTCCTTCAGAAGAGCTGATATTGAGTCAATAAGTGAAGATTTGACCGAGCAACAAAGAATTGCCAGCAAGACTGCCAAGACTCCTTTGAAAAGAGCTCTTAAAGATAGACATCTACAGATGATTGCCATTGGTGGTGCCATCGGTACTGGTCTTTTTGTTGGGTCTGGTACCTCTTTAAGAACCGGTGGTCCATTGGGTATGTTGATTGCCTATTTGATTTCCTCCTCCTTCATTCTTTGTATGAACTTCTCCCTTGGTGAATTAGCTGTCGAATTCCCTATCTCAGGTGGTTTCACCACATACATCACCAGATTCATTGATGAATCTGCTGGTTTTGCTGTCAATCTAAATTATATCATGCTTTGGGGTATCGGTCTACCCTTGGAAATTGTTGCTGCTTCTATCACAGTTGATTACTGGGGTACTCCAAAGAAATACAGAGATGGTTTTGTTGCCTTATTCTGGTTAGTTATTGTTGTTATCAATCTATTTGGTGTCAAGGGTTACGGTGAAGGTGAATTCCTTTTCTGTGCCATCAAAGTTGCTTGTATCATCGGTTTTATTATCTGTGGTATTGCTTTAGTTTGTGGTGCCAGAGGTCCTTACATCGGTGGTAAATACTGGGGAACAAAATACGGTGGTCCATTCCATGGTGAAACATCAGGTGCTAAGTTCAAGGCTGTTATGTCTGTCTTTGTTTCTGCTGCCTTTGCCTTCTCCGGTGCTGAATTAGTTGGTTTGGCTGCTGCTGAAACTGACAATCCAAGAAAGGCCTTACCAAAGGCATGTAAGCAAGTCTTTTGGAGAATTGCCATCTTCTACATTGTTTCTTTGACTTTAGTTGGTTTATTAGTTTCTCAAACTGACCCAAGATTGATTGGTTCTTCCGGTGCTGATGCTGCTGCCTCTCCATTCGTTATTGCCTTGGTTTCTCATGGTATCAAGGGTTTACCTTCTGTTGTCAATGTTGTTATTTGTGTTGCTGTTTTATCTGTTGGTAACTCATGTGTCTATGCTTCTTCAAGAGCCATGTGTGCCTTTGCTGAACAAGGTTACGCTCCAAAGTGGATGAACTTGGACTACGTTGACAAGAGAGGTAGACCATTAGTCGGTATTGCCATCACATCTATTGTTGGTTTAATTTCCTTTGTTGCCACTTCTGATAAGGAAGTTGATGTATTTAACTGGTTATATGCCATCTGTGGTTTATCTGCTTTGTTCACTTGGGGTTGTATTTGTTTGGCCCATGCAAGATTCAGAAGCGGTCTAAGTGCCCAAGGAAGAGATACCTCTGAATTAACCTTTGTATCCCCATTCGGTGTTATTGGTTCTTACTATGGTTTCTCTGTTATTGTCTTTGTCTTCATTGTCCAATTCTGGATTGCTGTTTGGCCTACAGGTTACAAGGAAATGAACGCTAGTGCCATTGCCACCAACTTCTTTGAAGTTTACCTATCCTTCCCAATTGTATTAGTCAGCTATATTGGTCACAAGATATACACAAGAAACTGGAAGTTATTAATCCCAGCCAAGGACATGGATTTGGATACAGGTAGAAGAGAAACTGATTTGGAACAATTGAGAGCTGATATGGCTTTAGAAAAGGCTGAATTCAAAGAAAAGCCTATTTGGAGCAAGCTGTATACTGTTTTCTGTTAATCTGATAAGTTTCATTGCATGTGCCATTCTATTATAG
>JAJMDJ010000032.1:0-18596 GCA_030573495.1 Hanseniaspora nectarophila
CAAATGATGTTTTCCGTTTTGTTGAATTGGATTTGTTTGTCTTCACCAGCACTGACAACAGCATTGATAGATTGGGACCACTTGACAGCAAAGACCTTGTTGTCTTCAACAGAGTTTTCTCTGGTTATGGTGTATAAAGGCTTGTTTGATCTGACATCCCAGATCTTACAGGTGGAGTCATGGGAGGCAGAAACAAACATGTTAGGGTTTGTAGGATGTCTATCTAAAGAAACAACAAAGTTTTTGTGGCCGTTTAGTTGTTCATTGGTTATTTTGGAGGTGGTTCTAGGATCATGTAGAGTTATGTGTCTTACTGATGAACCACATGCAAGAAGGTTCAATTCAGGCAATTGCAAAATACTCATCAATGAGTATGAAGTGGTTTTGGTATCAATGCATCTGTTGGTAACCAAATCCCAGGTTTTTATGGTATGATCTTGAGATACAGAGTATGCAACTGATGAGTCGTTCTTGTCAAAGATGATATCTTCAACAGGAGCAGTATGTGATTCAAGTAAGGCCAAAGGAGCTCTTCTTCTAGTTGAACCATCTTTATCAGCCATTTTTCTTCTCTTTTGAGTTTGAGTGGATCCTTTAGCTTCACCGTAGTTTTGCTTTGAAAGACTATCAACAATGTTCATTTCCTTATAGTTGGTGGACCAGATACCAATGGAGTTATCGTGGGAGGCAGATAAGATTCTGCTATCAAGAACATCAATGGATGAAATGGCGGCATCATGTCCTTCCAAGATAGCCAAAGTCTTTCCTTCTTCGGTATTGTCGTCTTCAATGGAGTTGTCTTCAGCAGCAGTCTTCCACAATCTCAAAGTTCTATCCAAAGAACCAGAAACAATTCTGGTATCACTGATATACTTGACGGCCTTGATGGCGCCGTGATGACCTTGGTATTGCTTTTTAACATTTCCTGACATATCCCAAGTTCTGACAATACCGTCATAAGAACCAGATAAGATGTTTTGATTTTGTAAGTCCAAAGAACTGATCCAATCATCGTTGTTGAAACTGTTTAGGTATGATGGAGGCAAAACAGCCTTTTTATATTCCAAGTTCAATAAAATTTCTGAAGATAAACCCTTGTTTATTAGGTATTCCTTCAAGGAGGTTCTTAAGATTTCACCGTTGATTAAGAAATCAAATGGAACAGTGGAGCCTAGGTTTGCTTGAAGAAGATGATTCAAAATTTCACTTAAACCGTATCTCTTCAAGGTTTCTGGAACAAATAAGGCTTGGTCGGATGAAGCACTTAATTGAACGTTTTCATCTTCATCTTTGGTGAAGAATTTGATCTTGACTTGACGCAATTTGTTATCTTGTTCACTCATCGTGTATGGTAAATGTTGATGTTGGTTTTGGTGATATATCTTAATGATGATTTGGTAAAGAAATTAATGTAATCAGTATGAAAACACTTGAATAAATTTTGCAAATAAAATATTTGAAATAGGAAAATTTTCACGTTGTGGGAGAGGAAACATGATGAAAAAAGGAAAAAAAAAAAAAAATTAGAACCAGAAAAAAGAAAAAAAAAAGAAATTAAAAAAAAGTAATATTTCGCTCTCGTGGGCAGGTCACGTGATTTACTAGCAATCTTAAAAAATGAACCTTCATGAACTCCTATGCTGTAATAAATTACTACAACAATCAATGCATAACTGTTTCTAAAACAAAAAAAAAGACTTTATTTAACACAAATCAAGACACAAGAAAGAAAACGATAATAAATAGTAATAAAATGTATGGAATACGCAGATACCAATGCAGAAGTAAGGCAATTAAGCTTCTGCTTCAGTATGAGGACGTAAAATCTCCTGTAAGGCCCAGGAAGTACTCAAAAAAGTACTTAGAGTGCCCTAACTTTGTTCTTGCTCTTCTTTTCCCCTCCAATCACTCATTAGTTTAAGTGGTGCAGTGAATAGAATGCTGTAAATTTCGTATCGGTCTTTGAAAAAAAATATCTTTATAATAACATTTTTTTAAAAAGAATTAAATATAATTAACAAAAAGATCTATGTATTTATATAGTGACAGGAAAAACGGAAAGAAAATTTTTTTTTTTTAGAACAATTTTTTTAAAAATTTGAGAACTTTGCTGGGCCTTCCTAAAAGGGTAATTATTTTTTTGTAAAGAAAAAAAGAAATATTGTGAAATAAGAAGATAAAACAGAACGCTACACAAATGATACTTTAATACACGTGATCTATTTTCCAAAAAATATCATCTTACGTATACGGCCCGAAACAATTTTTTTAAAAATAATTTTTCACCATTTTTTTTTTTCAAAAAAAAAAAATTGGTAGGGGGTTTTCAGTATGACTGAACAATCATGCTTTTGGGAATAGAATATACAAAAAAAAAATAAAACCAAACACCATTATAAACCCCCAAAAAAAAAAAACATGTCAAGTTCTGTGCCTGGAACATTCCAACTACCATCATCCAAATATGATCTTAATACATATATGGGCAGAGTCAAGCACTGTGCTGAAGTATCTGATCCAAGAATGTTATTAACAACTGATGCTCAACTTGAACAATCCAAATCCATAATCTCCGACTACAGAACCGGTAAGTTGACTGTGCCAACCCCATCTTTCTGGTTGGCCAAGCAAAGACTAGACTCCACTTTGCACCCGGACAATGGTGAGAAGGTATTCTTGCCATTCAGAATGTCCTGTTGTGTGATCTCCAACTTGTTTGTTTGTGTTGGTATGATGACTCCTGGACTTGGAACAGCCGGTACTGTGTTCTGGCAATGGGCCAACCAATCCTTGAACGTTGCCATCAACAATGCCAATGCTAACAAGAGTCACAAAATGTCCACACAACAATTGTTGATCAACTATACTGCTGCTGTTACTGCTTCTTGTGGTGTTGCTGTTGGTTTGAACAAGATCTTGCCAAGATTGAAAAACATCTCTTTAAACACAAGAACTGTTTTGAGTAGATTGATTCCATTCTCTGCTGTTGTTTCCGCAGGTATTGTGAATGTATTCTTGATGAGATCAGAAGAATTGAAGAAGGGTATTAATGTTTATGATCCTAATGACATGGATGGCGAACCTGTTGGTGTCAGTAAGAAAGCCGCCTTTGTGGCTGTTGGTGAAACTGCTGCTTCAAGAGTTATTAATGCCACCCCAATCATGGTCATCCCACCAATGTTGTTGTTGGCCTTGAACAAGAATGTCTTAAACAAAGCCTCATTCATGAAGAAACAACTTGTTTCTTTGGGTATCATCACTCTAACCAGTTTCATTGCCTTGCCATTTGCTCTTGGTGTTTTCCCTCAATACGAAACCATGAACTTCAAGTCTTTGGAACCTGAAATCCAAGAAAAGATGAAGGACAAGGGCATCAGCGATGTTATCTTTAACAGAGGTATGTGATTAGTGTATTAGATATATATAGCATTAAAAAAGGAATAATATTTTATATTATGGTATTATTGAATCAAGTAATTTGATCACCACATCGCTGATTTTGTCGTTCTTCTCAAAGTCCTTCAAAATCTCGTCATTGATCTCCTTGGTGTTTATCAAGTATGCTCCTGTTCCACCCAATTGACTTTTGTAAACATCATAGCCATATAACTTCACCAATGAATCCTTGAATTCAGTGATCACTTCATCGGTGGCATATGGATCAAGAATGGTCATCGCACATCCACCACCACCTGCTCCAGTCAACTTGGTTCCTCCAATTTGCATCTCATCTGACAAGACCTTGATTTTTTCCAAGCCTGGGTGAGATACACCTATGGAGCTTAACAACCCATGGTTGATTCTTATGCTGTTGAACAAGTTGCTCAATGTAGTTTTGTACAAATCACCCTTTTCACCTTCCAGAGTTTTGATGGATTCAAAGTCTGCAACTATGCCTTGGGTGCACTTGTGCATGGCATCCAAGATGTTGGTGATCATTTCTGTATTTTGATCATGAAGTTTTCTTACATTGGCAACCAATGTTTTGGTGGATTTTGGAATCTTGGTATTGATCAATAACATATTCAAAGACTCTGGGAAGGATTCAATGACATTAAGGGTCTTGATTTTTTTTTCTTCTTGGATATAAGTGGACAACTTGATGGCCTTACCGTATGTGGCAACAGCATTGTCAATACCGGATGGGGTTCCATGAACACACTTTTCACCCAATAAGGACAAGTCATTGATTATGGCTAGATCATTAACAAATTCAGAGTTTGTGCAGTGTAGTAAGGCTTGAACCAAACAAACAGACACAGCAGCACTTGAACCCAACCCAGCACCAACAGGAACATTACTTTTCATGATGAATCTCTTGTTTGTGATTGTTGGGGCTATGTGGAGAAGTAGGTACAAGAAAACATGGCTGGCTGAGTGGTGCAAATGAGAAAGATGAGATTCTTTTTGTTCAGATAAATGTTCTTTCAAGTATGTTTCAATGTCATCACTTAGGTGTTGGTTGAAGACAGTAAATGCCTTTGGATCAATTTTGTTTTGTTCATTGTTGATAATGCTTCCAAACTCTGTTTCTAGGTTCCAAGAGGATTGCAAATTTAGATCAGGGAAGTCTAGTTCAATGTTGTGGTTTTCTTTGTTTGAAGTAAGATCTTCAACTAGTAAGTAGCATCTTAGGTTCTTGACAGCAGAAGCAACAACGTCTTTGCCATAGACAGCTGAGTGTTCACCAGAGATGATGACCTTTCCAGGAGCTGTAGTAATAATAGGAAATGATGTCATTATGTGTTTGTTTTTGGTGTGTTTTTTTTTACTTTTCATAAGAGTGAACAAAAAAATGATAGAGGTGTGTTTTTTTGTAAACGATGGTATTGTTGTTGAATTACCGGAGTTAAGGGTTGTGTAGTCTTATATCCGATATTGTAAATATTCCATTAGTTATTTTTTATTATTATTTTTTTCTCTGGTTGCAAGAAAATTTTTTTTTTATTAGTTATTTTTTCCCTCTGCCCCCCCTAAAACTAAAATAAATATATATGGTTGTAAGAAAAATTTAAAAAATAAAATATAATTCTATCATTAATAATCCTTATTGTTATATTTTCAACAAAAAACACTTAACAATCCAATCAATACTTACTACTATTTCATAGCTATAAAGTTATCAGCTATTTATTGTTATGAACTCTACTACACCTGTTTTATCTGATTCAAACTACTCAAAGGGAATGACAACTCACACCATCTCCCAAGATACTGATTATGATACCACTATCATTGATACCCAAGATTCCTTGCACTTTGAAGAGGAAGGGATGTTCCGTTCTGAAAAGATGTCTATGATTGAAATCGTAGCCCCTTCAGAACAAGTCAAGTCATTGAACTACGATCTAGGTAACTTTGGTTTGTTGCACTTCATCAAACAAGAAAGACACATTGATGATAAGATTCTATTCATGGATGAAATAAGAGCTCTAAAAGAACTACAAAGACAATATGGATTTTTTGAAGAGCTTTTGAACGAATACAACGTCACTGTTATTGAAGACAGCAACGACTCTGATGTTCTTGATCACTTCTATGTTCCTAAGAGCAGTGAAATTGAATCTTTGATCAAGAGTGGTGCTGACTTTGAACAAAAGTTTATTTCATTGAAGGACAGCTTGAATGATATGAAGACTCAACAAGCTTCTTTATTGGAACAAAAATTAGCCTTGGAAAAATTATCTGAATTATTATTCAAGACTGATTTGGATGACAACAGCAATGAAATTACTGGTATGACTTTCACTTCCAGACAAACTGATACCTCTTCTTCCAAGAACTTCATTACTGGTACAGTTGCCACTGCTAAGATGCCTATCTTAGAAAAGTTATTGTGGAGAATCACCAGAGGTAACTTATACTTAACTAGTTTACCAATAGAAAGTGATGAATTACCAGAAAAGAAAACCAGTTTCTTATTGTTTGTTTACGGTGAGAATATTAAGAATAAATGTACAAAAGTTATAGAATCCATAGAAGGGAACTTGATTGACTTGCCAGTTGACAAGGAGGCTCAAAAGAACGTATACTACTCATTGAAGCATCAATTGAATGAATTGAGTCAAGTCATTGGAAGTACCTCCAACATCATGTTGCAAGACTTGAACTTGATTTCCATGGAATTGCCATCATGGCAAAAGACCATTGAAAAGGAACTAAGAGTCAACCAAAACATGTCTGA
This sequence comes from Hanseniaspora nectarophila, assembly GCA_030573495.1. Taxonomy (NCBI): domain Eukaryota; kingdom Fungi; phylum Ascomycota; class Saccharomycetes; order Saccharomycodales; family Saccharomycodaceae; genus Hanseniaspora; species Hanseniaspora nectarophila. Next base: position 6,185 of record JAJMDJ010000032.1, read on the forward strand.
ATCTTGGTTGTTCTCCAGTGGTTCCACTGCCTCATCAAAGGCTTGGATTCCTACTTCTGAATACGCCCTTTTCATCCAAAATAACAAACAAGATAACATCTATATCCATGCAATTGAAGAAATGAAAAAGACTCCTCCAACCTTCCACAGAACCAACAAGTTCACCCAAGCCTTCCAAGATATTTGTGATTGTTACGGTATTGCCAAATATAGAGAAATCAATGCTGGTTTACCAACCATAGTTACTTTCCCATTCATGTTTGCTATTATGTTTGGTGATTTGGGTCATGGTATTATTTTGACCATGGTTGCTTTGATTTTGGTTTTGAATGAAAGCAAAATAAACAAGTGGAAGAGAGATGAAATCTTCGATATGGCCTTTGGTGGTCGTTACATTCTATTATTAATGGGGTTGTTTTCTTGTTTCACTGGGTTTGTTTACAATGATGTCTTTTCCAAGACATTGACTTTATTCCAAACTGGATGGAGCTGGAAACCTGAAGAAGGCCATGCTGTTTCAACTGGCCATACCTACTCCATTGGTTTGGATTACAACTGGCATGGTACTGAAAACGGTTTGTTGTTCTCCAACTCCTTGAAGATGAAGTTGTCTATTTTGATGGGTTTCATCCATATGACTTATTCATACATGTTCTCATTGATCAACTTTATCAATGAAAAGTCCATGGTTGATGTTGTTGGTAACTTCATTCCAGGTTTGGTCTTCATGCAATCCATCTTTGGTTACTTGTCTATTTGTATTGTATACAAGTGGTCTGTTGATTGGGTCAAGGACAACAAGCCAGCTCCAGGTTTGTTGAACATGTTGATTAATATGTTCTTGTCTCCAGGTAACATTGAAGCCGAGTTATACCCACACCAAGCCAAAGTACAAATTATTTTATTAATGCTTGCATTGATTTGTATTCCATGTTTGTTATTGATCAAGCCAATGCACTTCAAGTTCACTCACGGTAAGAAGAATCACGAATTAGGAGAAGAACAAGAAGAAGACGAAGAAGAAGAATCATTTGGTGATGTATTCATCCACCAAGTCATCCATACCATAGAATTCTGTTTGAATTGTGTTTCCCACACTGCCTCATACTTGAGATTGTGGGCCTTGTCCTTGGCCCATGCGCAATTAAGTGAAGTCTTATGGACAATGACCATCAAGATAGGTTTGGAAGGAGGTAAGAACCCAGGTTTATTATCTGTATTGATGCTATTCTTCTTGTTTGGAATGTGGTTTGTATTGACTGTATTGGTCTTAGTTGTGATGGAAGGAACATCAGCCATGTTGCACAGTTTGAGATTGCATTGGGTTGAAAGTATGAGTAAGTTCTTCGTTGGTGAAGGTCTTCCATATGAACCATTTAAGTTCACAGATATATGATTTATATAAATTTTATCGGATAAATCAAACATTTTTTTTTTCAATTACGAGGATGTACTAGGAATGAAAAAAAAAATGCGCGCTTAATGGTGTTTTTACCCCCTTAAAAGGGACAAAACGTATGAGAAAGGAAAAAAAAAAAAAATAGACTCACTTTTTGGTATGTGGGGGGAAAACACACACACACACTTCAAATTGTGTTTTTCTTTTATATAATAAAACACTTAACATTGTAACCCTAAACCACATTGAAAGAAACGTGAATACTCTCTCAAGGTGTACTCCCTTTTTTATCTAGTTGTTATATACCATTACAAATTAACAATAATACACTAGTTATTAACCGTACATTGAAAGTAGAGAATACAATATCTTTTTTTTTTAAACAACAAAAACAAAATGCCACTGTTTAATAAAATATTCAACAACAGCAACTCACACAGTTCTCACTCACTATTTACAAAAAACCACGGATCCAGTGATAACCTACAAAGAGAAGCTATAAAGAATAATACTGAAGACAAAAACGCCAAAAACAATAAAATTGTAAAAGAAAATGTTACCATCAATGATTTATTAAGCAACCAACATCAACAAAGCTCAAGTAATGATATTCACTCATCTTCTGCTCAAACACAAAACTCAGAGACATTACACACTGGAAACAACGATGGTCTAAAGACTTCAACATCAAGAGATCACTCAAAACACCACAGCCATGGAAAGTCTGGATTTTTGGGATTGGGAAAGCTACACAAACACAACAGTAATTCTTCCCAAACATCATCTGTTCATTCCCACGCGTACTCTGATGACAACGTTTCCAAGGTTCATTCAACACACAATTCATCAATGGTTGAAATCAAGAGATTTTTCAGACCACAACTCCTTACCAGCAGCTCAAAAGATGGTGTTCACAGCACCAAAAAAGATAAACAAAAACCACATCGAACAGGTTCCCACACCTCTCTTTTAAAGATTGGTAAGAATAGATCCCAACCACTGAGCAATTCTCCTGTGGGTCACGGAAGTCCCCTAAGAGAACCTTTGAACCAACAAAGTACAAACTCAAGTTCACATAAGAACAAGTTCTTTGGTAGCAAGGAGCCAACTTCTTCTAATACAGCCATTCCTCCATCAACAGACTCAACTTTGTCCTTATCCAACAAAACGAACATTTATCAAGATGATACCATTTTGGTGCAAAAATATGGTAAGCTTGGGAAAATGCTTGGATCTGGTGCTGGTGGATCAGTGCGTATCATCAAGAGACCTAGTGATGGTAAGACCTTTGCAGTAAAGGAATTCAGAGCCAAGAAGGATGACGAGAGTACCAAGGATTATGTAAAGAAGTGTACTGCTGAGTTTTGTATTGGGTGTACTTTGCACCATCCAAATATTGTAGAGACATTAGATATCTTCCAAGACTTGCCTAATTGTAAGTTCTGGGAGGTTATGGAGTACTGCCCTGTTGATTTCTTTTCAGTTGTTATGTCTGGTTTGATGTCCAGAAACGAAATCAATTGTTGTTTCAAGCAATTGATCAAGGGTGTTACATACCTTCACGATGATATGGGTCTTGCACACAGAGATTTGAAATTAGACAACTGTGTGATGACTGTTAATGGTATTTTGAAGATTATAGACTTCGGATCAGCTGTAGTTTTCAAGTATCCATACGACAACGAAATTACTCTTGCAAAGGGTGTGGTGGGTTCTGATCCATACTTGGCTCCTGAAGTACTGTTGCCTGGAAAGTACGATCCTAGATACTTGGATATCTGGTCTTGTGGTATTATTTACTGTTGCATGGTATTGAAGAGATTCCCATGGAAGTTGCCTGATCCAAAGAAGGACAAGAACTACTACTTGTTCCAGTTGGAGGATGAGGTTGAGCATGATTATGTTGAAAGTGCCAAGAGACACACTGAGTTGCTGAACAAGATGAAGCTGGAGAAGCAAAAGAAGAAGGCCCAACAATTGTTGAAGTTGCAAGAACAAGAAGAAAAAGAGAGAATGGAGAAGAGTGGTGTTGATGAGACAGAAAAAGTCGATGCCAGTGAAGCTGCTGAAGCCACTGCTGATTTGATAGTTCAAAAGCCAACAATTGAGCATGCTGAAGTACCTGAAGTTACTGAAAAGAAACCAATTGTTGAAGTAACTGAACAAAAAGCTCCTGTTGTAGAGGAAACAGATGCCAAGCCAGTTGTTGAGGAAGTAGAACAAAAAGCACCTGTTGCTGAGGAAATAGAACAAAAAGCACCAGCTGGAGATGACATTGAAGCCAAGGTAGCTGCCGCAAATGCAAATGCTGCAGCCGCATCCGCAGCTGCATCTGCCAAGAAGAGAGAAGGCAAAACAGGAAGCAAAAAGCCATTACAAGGACCATACAGACTATTTAGACTGCTCCCACACGCAGCCAGACCAATCCTATCCAAGATCCTTGAAGTTGATCCACAAAAGAGAACCACCCTTGCAGAGATGTTTGATGACGAGTGGTTCACATCAATTTCAGAGTGTGGAATCGATGAAAACAAGGAGATATACCAAGGCAAAGCACATGTTCACACCATTGTTCTCGAAGACGACGGAAAGGAGATCATCACTGACTCAACACATTTTGAAAAGTAATAAGCAGAGTTTTATATATACAATGAGTTTTTTATTTTGCAAAAAGTTTATGACAAATCATGGATGTTATGGATACCGTTTTTTGTGTTCATCAAAGTTTCTCCGTATCTTTTGTCTAGATACTCAAAGTACAAGTTCTTGAAGGTATCCGTTGGCAAATCCAAGTATGTGCCCTTTTTGTAGTCCTTAGGGAAGAGGTTTCTGTTCATGCACTTGTAAACCAATTCATCTCTATAAAAGTCATCCTTGTTGTTGATTAATCTGTGTATGAAAATAAGATCATCCAAATAAACCAAGTTTAGGTAGTTCACCGTGTATCTCTTTTTTAGAGCTGGATCCTTGCATGTATGTGGGTTCACATAAACCACGTCATCCTTGCCTTCCAATGCTTGTAGCTTTTGAAGACTTGGATAAACAACATTGTCAACGTGTTTGATCAAAGTATCTGGAATATGAGCAAAAAAAGGAGGTCTCAAATAATTCATCTTCAACAAAACCAAAGAAAGTTCCTCTAAAAACAAAATAATAAAACTGATCTTGAAGAAATCATAAACCACACCATGCAACACCTTATCTTGGTGGAAAGGCAAAAACTTATTGTAATCCAAATCATTCAAGTAAAAAAATTCATCTTTTTGCAAGTTTCTCATCGTTTGTTCAGGCGTGTTGTATACCTGCTGAACTTCCGGAATCCCATTGCTTTGTTTTGGGATCAGTGACATCTTGTTTTCATCTTCAATAACCTTGAATATGGTATTCTTCAACAAATCATCCATGCTGTATCCCACATCCGTCTTGCGGTAGTAATTGCCAAGCACACGGAACTTGTATATGTACCAACCTGTGTTTTTGTAGTTTTCCAGCAAAACCTTGAAAACAATGGCGTTTTTCTTGAACTGGTACTTGACCCACTGAAAAAGACCCTTTTTGGAACCATCGTGGTATTCCTGCTCAAGAGCGTAGTACTTGGAGGGATATTTTGTCAGTGGATAGTACCACTTTTGTTTGTAATAATTCTTCATGTCATCATTGGTGCCTTCTTTGAATATGACTTTGTTGTAAAACTTTTTGTATGTGAAATTAGCTGCATTAAGCTTGGTGCTGTACTTACGGCTCACAAAGCCTAGCGATTGTATGTACATTAGTTATAAAAAAAAGTTGGAGTTTGTTCAGGTCCTCTGTATATACTAACTACAATTATCATTCTGTCTATATATAATTTTTTTCATGAGGCGCGATGAATATTTTCTTTTTTCTGCATTTTTGTCACGGATTTAACAAACCAACACCAATATTTTCATTCTAGTAGATCTCATCGTCATTCACTTCAGCATCCATCAGCTCCATGTTTCTTGACAAACTCAACTTGAAGTTATACTCCATAAGCCTCCTCTTTCTTATATCCGCAACGATCAAGAACACATTCACGATTCTCTCCTTAAAGTATTCGTATTCCTCAGGATCCATGCTCTCGTTGTTGGACACCATATCGTTATTGAGTCTAATATTTCTCTTATGAGAATCAAGAACCTCCTTGGTGAAGTTCATCATTTCACTTCTCTTTTTGAATCTGTGTGTCTTTCTCAAACCCTCAAGGTCTTTTTTCATGTATATGTTCTCTTTCTGCAAGTACTTGTCCAAGTCCTCTTCGAACTCGTCTATTTTTTTGTACAACATAGGCAGCAAAATGGTGTTTATTTCCTCTGAAGCCTCCTTGTATAGCTTCATGTCGCTGTAAAGCTCGTCATTCCCTTTGTTGACTTCTCTTTGTAGCTTCTCATACTGGGAGTCTAGTTCCTTTTGTTTTCCCCTGTATGTGATTTCTTCTTTGGAGATTCTCTCCAAGGCCTTTAGCTTGATGTATAGTTTAGAAGGTGGCATTTGTTTGGTATTTCTGTTTACCACTGTGTATTCTGTTTTGGGGTTTGTTATTTTCAAATTCTTTTTATAAAAATAGATTTGTGCTACATCTATTTTTGGGGATACTTTTTTTTTTTTTTTTTGCCTTCCCACGCCAAAATTGATAATGATTTCAATATTTCACTTCAAGAACGTCACGTGTTAATTATGTAAATCATTTATATACTGAAAACCGAAACAAAAACCTATACACTCTTCAGTGTCATCCTTATATATTCAATATATAATTAATAATAATTTACTAACATAGATGCTAATCTCTCGTTAGTGACATCTGCACGTATTCGTGAGTTTCAAAGAAATCTCCAGAGTTAAAAGTAGTTGCAGTATTAGTAAAGTTCGTTCTTTCCGAGTACACACTCAAAATATCATCTTCATATAATGAATTGATATCAAGATCATCAAAATGTCTTGTGTATGAATAGTCATTTTCTGAAATAGCTCTATTCCCCATATGGGTAAAAAAGTCTTCATCATCGCTGGAATCAAAATCATCATCCCAATGCACTATCTTCGGCTTTAGCACTCTACTAGGCGTAACCCTATGAACAACCCATTCAACCGGTGGATCCACCTGAATCACATAGTCATCCTCATACTCATCAATTATATTCATCACACTAGTGAAATCAGCAAACTCACTACTGTAGAGATCCCTATGGATGGTCTCTCTCTTCAAATCGTCATCATCATCCAGAAACTCGTCATCGCTTATTTCAGAATACACACTTGATGCACATGATCTGTTGTCAATCTCTGGAGATGAAAATAGCTTTTCCGGTAGAGTAGACATATCGGAAGCGGTATGAATGGATGTTGTGTGTTGATGGCCTTTGTTCAACACAGGAGGATGCAAAACAACTTCTTTGTTGTTCAATTTCAATGGAAAGTCAGTTTTGAATCCAGAAGGTTGGTAGTACTGTTCAACCATGTCCATGTAGTCGTTCTTGTAGCTGTCGACAATTTCATCGATTAAAACATCATTGGCAGTTGTGAAAGTCTCTGTTGTTTGGTTACCTATTAATCTAGTGCTTAGAATGTGAGATTCTTCATGGTGATCATCACCATATAAGTAATCATCACTTGGTAAGATATTGTGTTCCAATTGAGTTTGGAATACCTTCAATGAGCTGTTGCTGTTGTAAGCATCAATTGCGTAGTTTTCCTCAGCCAACTTGTCCATTGTAGGAGTGAACTTTCTTAGGACAACTGTTGGAACACGCATTTCAACAGCTTCGGCAATACCAACTTCATGTTCTTCGAATGAGTATCCAGAAGCTATGGAACTCAATCTGTGTTTAAATCTGATGGTTCTGCTCAGCTTCCCTTTTGAGATGTTTCTGTTTCCTTGTTTGCTAACAGACAACTCTTGCAGATTTTCGCTGCTGCTGACTGGCGAGTCTTCAAAAGAAGGCGCGTCTGGAATAGAGCTTAGTTCGTCTGGACTTAGGACCAATGATGGGATTCTCATAAAGTCTGTGCCTTCTTGAATTTTCTGGCCTTTAAAATGTTTCATTTGTTTTTGTAGTTGTAGTATGTGATGGTTAATGTTTTGTATGGTTTATTGCAACTCTTTTTTCAATAAAGAGTTGTAAAAAGTAAAATGAGCGACAAAAAGTACTTATACAAAAAAAAAAAAAAAACTATGACTAGATAGTAGCTTACTTTGAAGCAGCACTGTCCTAATCTTTTTTTTGAAAATTGCTGATCCCACACTACATATTTGATTAATTGTTTACTATGAAAAGTTCAGCCTTGTTAAATAATGGAAAGAGCGGAGGGAGAAGTGAGCGACGTCCAAAAAAAAAACTAATGCAAAAGTTTGAATTTACAGCTCAAAAAGACTGCTCCTGTTTTTAATTAAAGGGACTGCAGAACTCGTCATTAAAAAAAGGATATTTTTTAGTTTCAAATTTTGCAGTTCAGCATTCAAATTAATTAAAAAAAAAAAAAAAAAAAAATGTGTACATCGAATTCAGCCCGTTGACAGATTTTCATTATAAAAAAAAATAATCAGTCTTTTCTCTCTTTTTTCCTATTTCGGATATCTAATTGGTATTCGCAAAAAAACATTCTATATACATCAATCTCTGGTGGCCACTTTACCTGTGGCGTTTTCCCAGTCCTTCATCACCTTTTGCCACTCATCTTCTTCGTTGCCATCCACATCATTTTCCTGTATGTTAACCTCCTTGTCCAGCATTTCTCTTTCCTTGATGGCTTCCAATCTCTTTTTCTCTTCCTCCAAGTCATACTCATCCTTGTTTTCTATCCATCTTTCTTGTATATCTATCATATTCAACTCATTCATTATACCCTGTCTGGTCAGTTCAGACCAAATGGTATCTCCACCTATTTCAGAAACACCAAATATATAACCATTTGCCTTGTCTATAAGAGTCTGCAAGGAAACCATGCTATTCTTGTCATCAATGCACAAAACTTCAAAGGATACCAAGTTGAAGTCTTCAATGATCTCACTTAGGTGTTGGGTAAGTTTGCTTAATTTTTTGGCTGTGTATGGGTATCCAGTATTTTCACTTTCTATTTCAATCAATGGTTGCATGTAATCCAGTTGTTGGACTTCCGTGTAGTAATCTAATCTGAACGGCAAAAGGTCCTCCTTGTTCCCATAGTTGGCCAGCATGTCTATTTTGGATATGACATTGATTTGTGGCAAGTCCATCATCAACATAGATCTTAAGGATAATAACACTATGGAGATGTACTTACTTGGAGAAGTGATGTAAATGGAATCAACCAAGTTTACTACACACAATCTTAGGTCAAATTTCTTGGATAGTTTGTGGAAGATCTTGAACAGAGTTCCATTTGAGGTGAATAACTCAACTTGTCCAGGACAATCAAAGATCAAGTAGGTATTTTCGTTTTCATTCAAAATTTCTTGTATTTTTAAGTAAAAGATATCAAGGGATTCTTCCATGGACTCAAAGCAGTAGATCAACCCACCGTTTGGACCTAGCTTTTTTTCCTCCATGATTTCCTCAATTGTTAGGTAATCTCTGATATCCAATGAGTTTAGAGTAGAGTATGGTAATCTATCATTGGCTGGGTCTAGATTGATGATGCAACATTGTCTTCCAATGGCATTGTAAAATTGCTGTAAACCGTTACAGTATGTAGACTTTCCTGATCCAGGAGGCCCAATAATGACTTGTCCAAAGGTAGCAGGCATTTTTTGTAGTGGTTATATGATGGATTTTTAGTATATTACATAAGTAGAGAAGAGAGAGAAAAAAGAAAAGAAAGAAAGAAAAATGTGTGTGTTGGAATATCGGATATAAGTGCATATCGGATATAGGCATCTATCGGATATAATCACATACCGGATATAAACATCTCTCGGATATAAACCTGTGTGTGTGTTAATTTTTTTTTTTTGCTTTCTCTCGTAATCTTCTGCATACAAAACTTTCCCGTGTAAAACTCATTTTTCTTTGTACGGTGGCAAATTATATCAAAATATCATACAAAACACCAAAAGAAATCAATACAATAAATAATGGCTGGTACTCAAAAACAAGACAAGACCATTGTCATTGCACCACTAGTTCTTTTATCCGTTCTAGACCACTACAAGAGAAGCAAAATAGACTCCAAGGAAAGAGTCGTTGGTGTTTTGCTAGGGGACAATACAAAATCAGATAAGATAGTCTCAATCACCAACTCCTATGCTGTTCCTTTCAAGGAAAATACTAACAAGGCTGGATCGGATATCTGGTTTGTTAACCAACAATACATTGAAGAAATGATCACCATGACCAAGAAGATCAATGCCAAAGAACGTATAGTTGGTTGGTACCACTCAGGTTCAAAGCTTAGATCAAATGACTTGCAAATAAACAACTCCATTTTTACCAAGTACGTCAAAGACCCTATTCTTTGTAACATCAACATAAACAACTTGAGATCATTGGGCTCATCAGGTACATCATTCAAGGCCAGTGACTTGGAAGAGTTTGCAGACTCTGACTCCAACATACCTATCAAGTCATATGTCTGTGTAGAAGATGTCAAGGAAGATGGATCTGTTATTGAAAAGAAATTCCAGTACTTGCCTTCCATTATAGAGGCTGAGGAAGCTGAAGAAATAGGTGTTGAACACTTGTTAAGAAATGTCAAGAACTCAGGTAAGAGTGAGTTGAGCAAGAAGTTGAAGACTCAAATGGATTCTTTACAAACATTGTCTTACAAGTTGAACTCCATCCAAGAATACTTGGAATTAGTAATAAAAGGAACATTGCCAGCAAACCATCAGATCCTAGGCAAACTCCAAGATATCTTCAACTTATTACCTGACTTGTCTCCAGAAATCAACAACAAGGTCAATAGTCTAAGTAGAGCTATTACCATGAATACCAATGATCAAATGTTGATGATCCACATAACCCAGCTAGTCAAGGCCATCATTGCCTTTGATGATTTGATTGAAAACAAGATTGCCAATAGTACCATCAAGATAAAGGAGTTGAAGATTACTGAGGATACAAAGCCTGAAGCTGAAGCCACTAAGGCTTAGGTGATATATAAATTTGTTTAAATCCGGTGAAAAAAAAAGAAGAAAAAATATACGCTACACAGTTTGTGAATTGCTGGCCAAAAAAAAAGCCCAAAAAAATTTTCCTGTCATTTTTATTTATTTATTTTTTTTAAAAAAATTTCTTCAACAAAGCACAGATGAATAGTTTCAGAAGTATATTAATCTTTTAGTTGTATTCAACACTATAGATTTGGTTTGATAAAACCAAATAGAATATCGTTTATTCTGATTCATACATCTAGTTGTGGATACATTATAGAGATTAATATATAATTACCTACTGCAAACAAATAAAGATAACAGAAGTTTAGGTTCTCCAAACACAACTACACTTTTATTATCATACATCAGAAGCTTCTAATCTCTATATATAGTCAATATGCTGGCTTTAAGAAGTTTATACACCCCTCTGGACATACAATTCAACCAAACATGCAGGAACACTCTCAAAAACAAGTACCAGCTCAGCATTGTTTTGAATAAAACATCCATCAATATTCTAAATAAAAAATACCAATCAACCATAAACAGCAAACAAGAAAACCCGAAGATTCTTCAGAAAGTTGCCAAGAATTTAACATGCACAGATGCTGTCACAGATGAACCAACAAAGCCTACAAAACCAAAAGATGAAGACAAGCCGTTTGAAATCAAATACAAGGATCAAAAGACCATGTCAGATCGCTTGACCTTCTCCAACTGCAAGGATGATCCTGCCATGAGAAAAAAGCTATTCAATGCATACCTCCAACTATCCAAGCCTAGGTTGTCCTGCTTGGTTATGTTGTCTGCCATTTGTTCATACGCCCTGTCCCCCTTGGCCGCCTCTGTTCCAACATTGATAAGTTTGACTGTTGGTACATCCCTGGCCTCTGCATCTGCGAATGCCATCAACATGGGGAGAGAACCTGAGTTTGATTCCAAGATGCAAAGAACCATGAAAAGACCTGTTGTGAAGGGGTTGTTGACATCCACACAAGCCTACAAGTTCTCAGCATTGTCTGGAACCTTGGGGTGTGGGATCTTATACTTTGGTGTCAACCCCACAGTCGCTGCATTGGGTCTTGCCAATATAGTCCTATATTCCTGGATATACACATCCCTAAAGAGAAAACATATCATCAATACATGGGTTGGGGCCTTGGTTGGTGGGATTCCACCCTTGATGGGTTGGTGTGCCTCTTCATCCATTTGGGATCCAGCTGCTTGGTGTTTGGCTGGGCTGTTGTATTGTTGGCAGTTCCCACACTTCAATACTCTGTCACATAACATAAAAGAACAGTACAAATCAGCTGGATACATAATGACTGCTTGGAAGAACCCCATGCTGAATGCCAGAGTATCCTTGAGATATGCTTTGATGATGATTCCATTATGTGTGGGGCTTTCTTATTACGGAGTCTGTGATTGGTACTACAGCATCGATTCCACAGTTGTCAACTTGTGGTTGTCATACTGGGCTTTCAAGTTCTACTGGCAACAAAGAATCAACTACAAAAATGTAAATAACAAATCATTCGATATGAACCAAGGTGTTTTGAGTGCTAATCATTTTGCCAAAAAATGTTTCTGGGTCTCTGTCCTTCACTTGCCATTAGTGCTGATCCTAGCCATTCTCCATAGAAAAGGGAGATGGGATTTCTTGTTTGATGATGAGGATGAACAGAAACTGAATGCTTAGCTTGGGAGGAAAGATAACAAAAAAAAAAAGAGCTTGTATATAAAAAAATAAAAAAGGAACAAAACAAAAAGTGTATATATGTATTCTATATTCTAAACTATTTATCATTCGGAATGTATTCAAAAAAATCTTATTATTATCTTAGAAACCGAATTGGAAGTCACCGGCGTCTTCTAGTTCTTCATCGTAGTAGTCGTCTTCATCACCGGTTTCCTCACTGTCA
>JAJMDJ010000033.1:0-17572 GCA_030573495.1 Hanseniaspora nectarophila
CTTTGATCGGAATTTCTACATCAGTTTTGATACCAAAGATATTACTCTTGAAGTGTAAGCTGTCCGGGTGTAATTGAAGTCTACCTTGAATTAAGATATCCTTTAGCAAAGCACATAAGAATACTTCTTCAACAAATGGAGCCTTCTCTTCTGTTGGACTGCTTAATGATGGGTCTCTTGGTCTGTTGTCAGAGTTTGTGGATTTGGTTGATGCTGTTGACATTGAGTTGGCTTTGACTCTGTTCAAGGACATTTCAAAGTTAGCACCAACATTCTTAGCTCTTTGATTGGCATCCAACATATCTTGTTTAGAAACAGATTCGCCTCTCTTTCTACCCTTTAATTTGCCCATATTCAATGGAGCCAATAAAATAGTTCCACTTCTCTTTAGAGGACCTCTATTATTAGAAGCCTCCTTGTTAGTATCAGAAGCTGCACTGGAACTGCCATATGGCTTCAAAGCATGTCCTGAGCCTGAAAAGTTTGTGGCTGCAATGTTGTCAGAACTCTTTGACCCGGCTTCATATTTGGACAATGAGGCCTTTGGAATATCCGAAATACTTCTGTGTGGGGTTGAAAGTCTTAGATCTGGTGCAGATGGACTCTTGGCAGGAGCATCTTTAACTGCAAGGTTCTTGTTTACAATATAATCATCAGTGATTTGTAAATCAGGTTCAACTTCTTCTTGGAGTTCTGCAAATTCATCTTCTGAATCAACATAAACAGGAGACTTGTTGACATGCAAAAAGCCAATGGATTTGATTGAAGGTTCTTTTGATGAAGAGGAGTCTTTTTTTTCGTATTCATGTTTTGAAATTTGATCAGGTTGGGTATCACTCAATATAGACTTTCTCTTATCAGCCTTTGTCATGCTGGAAACAGCTGGTTGTTTAGCATCAGCCACAGCAGCATCCACGGTCTTTTTGAAATTACCAGAATGATGGGAGTTTGAAGTTTGAAGAATTGGGTTTAAAGTCTTTAAAAAAGAGTTTGATTTTTCCACTTTTTTGCCATGTGATTTGATTACATGGTCATCTTTCTTTTTGTCGTGGTCAATAGGAAGTAGGTGTTCCATGGCGTTTATGAAGTTGTGCATAAGCTTTTCTTTAGGATTTTTGCTAGAGTTGGAAGTAGCATTAGAGTGAAGGGACACCATATAAAGCTTGTATTCTTTTTATTCACACACACACAAAAATGGGATTTCTTAAAAAAAAAAAAAAATAAGGTAAAGGGAAAAATGGTGAGATAGGTACAAATGAGTGTAAGTAACTTTCTGAATTAATTTTTTAAATTGGTTGTTTTCTTTTTCTATTATTATTATTTTTGGTTATTATTAATTGTTTAATAAACAATGTAAAGGGTTGTAAACATTATTAAAACATTACAATTTTTACAACTGTTTAAAAAAAAAGGAAAAAGGAAACAAAAGAGAGCATCCTTGCACATAATATATTTTTTTAAAGGGAAAAGATGGCATTATGATCCAGTAAAAAATTATTTAGGCATATCCTAAACACCATAATTACGTGATCCATGGAAAATAGGGGCAAAAAAATATATTTTTTTTTATAAACGATGAATGATGATTTTTTTTTACGGAGTTGTTATTATTTTATACACGGAGATTGTTAATTATTCCTTTTTTTTTTTTTTTACAACACTTTTAATGGGGTTTACCATTATATTTTTTTTTTTAAACCCATTTTTTTTTTTTTTTTTTTTTCTAATTATCGGTAATTGCCATATATATTTCTTCTTTAGGATAAATACAATTTACCCTGTCAATAATCGTATTTTGGTGTCGGACTTATGGCACTATATCCGACAATATCAAAAACACATATATTCATAATAAAAAAATAATATATATTTATATTTGCTCAGCCCATTCGTTTTCTCTACGTATAGCCTCCTTTTCTTCCTTAGTAAAATCATCTTCAATATTGAAAATCTGTCTAATTTCAACATCAGATTTCCCTCTTATCATATTGGCTATAACCTTACATCCAGAATCCAAAAGTTGGGGTATATTCAAATAATTACTAGCCAATATAATTTCATACATGGTTTCTTGATTAATAGAAAAGAACTGCTTGTCCCACTCATCCAAGGGGTCTGTTCTTCTCAAGTCATCAACAGAAGTAGATGAAGTTCCATCGTTGTTATAAGCCAACAATACATCTTGTTTGTGGTGATCCAACCACTTGATGATTTTGGTTAATATAGATGATCTGACATTTGGGATTGGCATTACTATATCATTCTCCTCTTGCGGAGCTGGTTCTTCATCTTCATCGTCATCAATGTCATTGATATCATCCATCAATGATGTCTTGGCAGCATTATTGGTTGTCTTGTCGTTTTTGAAGTCTTGTAAGAAGTTTTGAATCAAAATGGACTTGGTTAAAATGTCCTCAGGAACTTGGTGTTCTACACCTTCTCCAGATACTAAAGTAATAATCTTAGGTTGAGATTCTGCTTGATCACTCTTCATTATGGTATATTATTAGATGATAGCTTTGGGTTCTAGTACAAAAAAGTATTTGTTTAATTTTTTATTGTATTAGTCAAGAATATTAAAGTGGACGGAAATCTTGTGTAGGGGAGGAGAAAACAAAAAAAAAAAGGTGTGTTGATATTTTTTTTTTTTGTATATACAAATATTACCTAATCGAGTAAAAGACACTTAGATTACCCTGACTATATCACATATCATTGATTACTTGATCAATCTTCTTTATCATCACAGTAATAAACATAGCAAACTTACCTTCAGCCATTTGGTTCTGTCCTTCAGTTTCGTTGTCAAAGTCATCCAAGTAATCACTCAAGTTGTCATATTCCATATCATTATCGTCATAGAGGATATGAATGATATCTCTTTGTATGGTTTTGATCTCCATATGATCTCCATCAGCAATCTCCAAGTCATGCATACTCTCTTCAATACTTCTGCTGTTGAAGTTCAAAAAGATACTCAAGTTGTCTATATTGTTATCAAGTATACTTTGCTTGATAAAGTTCATAAACTCAGTATAAGTCATGTCTCGCATAATTATCAAATCAGCTGTATCCTCATCCTTCAATCTAACCATGTTTGTTAGAATCTGCTTTTGGGATATTGGCAGAGTCTTGAAGTATGTATAAATAATAGTCTTTTTGTTCTTTGTTGATACATTTTTGTTTTTGATAATTGTGTTTAATACTTTACGTATCAACATCAAATTTAGCAATGAAATTATTGTCTTTTCACTTAGATCCTTCCATAGCTTCATTTTGATCTCGTCATCGTCATTCTTCTTTATGCTCTTCTTAATCTCCTTAAGTTCTTGTAGTAGTGGCATATTAATAGATTTGATTAGTTCATCAAATTGGTTCAATTCTAAGACTTCTTCATCAGCCTCAACATGAACACTTTCTTCTTCTGTGTTGTAAAAGCTATCATAAGCTTTGTATAGTAAGTAAGAGGCCGTGGCTATAGTTGTACTGTATTTAATAACAGTTTTAAGTTTTGAGTTCAGATTAGAGGATCTATCACCAGCCATGATTAAGAAAAGTATGTTGTTTTTGGTGTTTGAAAATATATATTTGTTTTGTTTTTTTTTTAAAGGTGAATTAAATTGTTTTTTTTCCCGTAGTCATTCAAAGTTCTTTCAAACTAACATTTAAAAAAAAAAAAAAAAAACAAAAGATACAAGTCTATTTTCTTCACAAAATATCTATAAATCAATTATTATTCAATATATAGCAACAAAATAATACTAATAGTAATAAAAAAATTGTTAAAGTTCCGTTTCTACACTCTCATTTATTTACCTTATCTCGTTCATACACTTAAAAAAATGCTCTTTAGTTTGAAGTATTCTCATGCAATCTCTTCATGTACTTATTGATAATTTGCTGGTTCTTATTAAGACTGTCTTGGTTGTCACTGTCTATGACGTTGTATATCTGCAGTAACTTAAGGATGTAGTCCAAACCATCGTTCAAGTATTCTTCTTTTTGTATGTTTTCTGTTATTTCCGTTTCACCCTTCACTTCCATGATGGTCTTTTTTAGTAATTTAAGTATTCTCTCTTGTTCGCTGTTATCAGACATGTTTGTGATGTTCTATGGTTAAGTGCTTTATCTCTTTCATTAAATTATAAGAAGATAAAGTTAAATTTCAATTTCTTTCTTATTTTACCAAAAAAACAAAAAAAAAAAGAAATGTTAGAAAATTGACAAAAAAAAAAAACTTATAGTTCATCTTATTACCGCTACCAAGAAAAAACTACAGCAATTTACCCGCAGACATCATTATCTCTCTTTTCTTTTAAAACACCATATTCGTATGGTAAAACTCCAATCGTTTATCCCAACTAGATGTTATCAAATTCAATCTCTGCTTCAACTCAGTTATTTCTCTGAATGATACCCAATTACTCTCAGTAACTGTCTTTATGTAATAATCAATGATGCCAATCTCCACGCTCTTCACCTTATCCAAAACTGTCAAATACATTTTGAAATCAAAATCCTTCAACTTCAATTTATGATACTTATTATTCTTGTTGTTGATGAGTGAGTTCAAATAATTGAAGTTCTTTTCGTCATGAATCAACAAAGACTCCTTCATTCTTCTATCTTCTCTTCCAAACAGAGTCATGCTGACACTTGCATCGTTTTGTGAGAATATGTTTATGTATGGTTCCGGTATGCTTAAGTCTGTCTTTTCCACTTCCAATATTGGTCTTTCCTCGGTTGACATAGGTTCAATAAAGTTTCTTGCATTGAAAGATGCGGATTTGTTCAAAGCTATGTTGTAGTGTCTTACAGACTTGACGTTGTTGCTTGATATGCTATTTTGTTTTATATGGCTTGGTGAATTGTTGTTCATTCGATTGTAATCATCCAATCTTACCACAATGTTTTTTGGTTTTAAAATGGGTTTAGCAGGGGTATTGCTGTCTTCATCATTAGACATTACATCCAAATTCAAGTTCTTGTGGTTATTTTTGGGTTCATTGTTCAAATTAGATAAACTTAAAGAGGTATTGTTACTACTGAATAATTTCAATGATTTCTTGGAGAACAGCTTTGGTCTTGAAGATGCGACACTGCGAGTGTCAGCATCTAGTTTATTTTCAGCTCTGAACTTCTTGAAGCTGTTAGACTTTGAAAGTAGATTAGACATTTGTTGTAATGGTTTGTTATCTAATTTTCTTTTTCAATAGGGAATGTAAAGTTATGTATAGCCACATTTTGTGTTTACTGTATGTGTTTTTTTTTTTTTACTAGGTATACGGACATTACTGCTGTTCCAAAAAAGGGAATATATTTCTATTCAGGGTAACTAACTAATTGTTTTTTTGCTACTACAAAAAATGTAACAACCTCCGTCTATCTAAGATTCCCTTTAATTTAATTTTTTTTTTTATTACAATTTGTTGGAAAGTGTCAAAAATTACAACCAAACATATACCCATAACACCATATTAATCACCAAAATGGATGTTGTATCAAGTTTCTTTAATTCACAACCTTCTGCTGACACTAATGATACAAACACACCAATGACAACGGAAACTAAAGAGCCTTTGAAGCCTTTATCTCACATAGCCAATCAATATGCTTCTGAAAAATTAATTGAAAAGCTTTTGTACATGTCCTTGCCATCCTCTGCCTCAAACAGTCTTTTATCCAACGAGGCTGCATTGACAGATGTTGATTCCATTCTTAAATCAAACAAGAACAAGTATTTACAAATTCCAGCTAGTGAAAACTCCATTTTTTCCAATGACAAGTACAAACTATTGAAGATGTTGTCGTATGAAAACAGAATGAAATACGCAGGGTCAAGACCTGGTTTGTCTTTGCAAATAATGTCCAGAAACTTCATAAGCTTGAACTCTAGATTGTCTGTACCATTTTTTGTAGTTGATGTTATTGAAGAAATTATGACATGGAGAAATACAATCTTTACAGTATCTTTTATGATAATCGTGTGTTATATGATCTTGTATCCACAGCTGTTGCTAATAGTAACACCTGTTCTTATCTATACACAACTAATAACACCTCACTACTATCAAAAGTACAAGCCAAATGAGTTTATTATAAATGATAGAAACACCTTTTCCAAACGCCCAATCCTTAATACTGTTAATATACAGCCGGAAAAGGAGTTGTCCAAGGAATTCATATTGAACATGACAGATCTTCAGAATAGAATGTCTTTGTACATAGACTCCTGGGACTTGATAGTTCCAGCACTGAACAAATTTTTCTTGTGGTCAGATGAAGACAAGACCATGCTGAGCAGTGTATTGTTATTTGCAGCAATAACCTCAGCCTTTATTTTAAAAATCTATTTCAAACCTACTCTGCTCATATCATTCATTACATTAATGATCATCAACCATCCAAAAATCAAATCACAAGTACTGACTTTCTTGTATTCGGAAGATACCAGATTGAAATTCTTGACTTTGACCAACAATTTCCAAGGCACACTCACAAAGGAGGTTAAGACAAACACAGAAAAGGATTCCATAAAGACATGCACAGCCTTGATGAGACAAAGAAAAGTTGGTTTGAACTGGGAGACTTTGATCTCATTGGATGATTACTGTCCACCAATCAATTACATCTTTTTGAAGAAATCACCATGGAAATTGGTATTGTCACAGAATAACGAACAGTTGTTGAATACTGACCACTGGATATACTCGGATGACCAAGAGTTCAGGGAAAGAGTATATGTGAGACACTGCATAAGAGAAAGCTTCACTAAGGAAGAGGTTGAGTACTTGGACACAGACGATTATGATGGGTTTGTGGTTTTGTAACATATATAAGCATTATGACAGGAAATCCATCAGGTTCATTGAAACGGGCTTCTTTTTGTCTTTGTTTTGCTTTAGCTTTTGATGTATGATTAGTTTATTTTTATTTTTTAATTTTTGTTTTTTTGTTGCTTCTGCTGTTGTTTGCACAGGCACTTGTTTAACTTCCGGTTGTTTGATTGTATCTTTCTTTTCAAATCCACATTTCAAGCATGTTTTTATGAGTATTTTGTTGTCTTGTAGAGATATTTTATAAGTTCTTCCAGGCACCATGTATTCGTAGCATTCATTGCAAACAACACTGGGGCCATTCTCTTTAAAGTCTTTGGGTTTTGGTTTAGCAAGTTGTGGGTACCTCCATTTACTCGTCTTCCTTACCTTCCCTAAGTCTTTACCTCGAAGTTCTTCAGGTAGAATGATTTTGTTTTTCTTACTTGATTGAAGGAGTTTTAGGAAGTATAGAGATGAAAGTTCCTTTGGGAAGGTTTCTCTATCTTCTGATGTTTTCACAAAGCTGTCATAAAGATGTTTTGCATGAGTTTGTTTAAACTCCTTTTCTTCATTAGACTTATAGTTCATAGCAAATATATCGATGAACGGTTTTCTGGTTATAGACTTTGATATTTGAATTATATTTGAAGAAAAAAGAAATGTTTCGGATTTTGTGCCAAGATTTTAATCCAACGCTACCATAAACCCATCTTTTCAAATATATACCCACAAATATTTAAAAAAACAAATTGCTAATTTTTCTTAACGAGACCAAACACAGTATTATGTCAAGGTTCAATAACAGCTCGAAATTTGAAGCTTCAAATGGTAGCAACAGTAATTTTATAGAAGAAAAACAAATCAAACAATTAACACTTGTAGATTTTAAACTACAGATTATAAAAAATGACAAACAAAGACTAAAGCAAATCATCAACAACAAGTTCCATATACAAGTCAAAGATATCATAAGATCGTCACTGTCTCCAACAACCATATACATCAACTTTTTTACTAGTCAAGACTGCCGAGTATGCTATGAAAGCAGGTATAACCTCGAGAAGGGTATCTACCTCAAGCTACCAAAAAAGCCAATATTCAACGATGACTTGAAAGAAAACATATTCACATTTGAGGTTACTAATCCTCAAATGAGAAACAGAATCATGTTATACAACGAAATTAGGGAGTTTTTGCCTGAAGGAATAACCAATCTGGAGCCTTTAGACAAGAGAAGTGGAAAATACAAACTTGCGTTCAAGAGCTTGCAAATATACCTAAACTTTAAGAAATATTTGCAAAAGACACCGGAAATTAAACTAAGCAATGGAGTTGCGATTACCTTTACTGATATGAACAAGAAACAGAAAAAAGGCAAAGAGGATGTTCCAAAAGTGGATAAAACTCTGATAAATAACAAAGGCAGAAAAATATCCAAACAAGATAGAAAGAAAAGCAAACATTACAATTATTCTGAAAAAGACACCAGAAGCATGGTTGTGTTTGATATACTAAAGAACATCAAGATCTTGAATGCGGACAAGAAGATCAAATTTAGAATGATAAAGAAAAGCAAACACAACAAGAACAGACTGTCGATGTATCTGGACAGTGGCAAAGACTTCAGAAGCCAAAAGAAGCGTCTAACTCAAATGACCAAATCCAACATAATACCATTCGACAAAAAGAGTGTTGAAATGAAATTCAAAAACGAAGTTTTGGTAAAAGACAAATTGCATAATCACAATTGGGGCATTGGCCTATAATATATATCATGTATCTATAGACATTCTTCAAGTATGTTCAAGCAGTTATTGGCAACTCTACCCAGTTCACTATTTCCCTTTCTGTCTGATTCTGTGTAACCAAAGTCCTTTTTGATCATTTCCAAATTAATCTTGATAGTATCCAAGTATTCTTCTCTGATGATATTGACTCTGGCATTGAAATCTTGGAAAGAAATAAAGTCAGCGTTGTTGGTGTTGTCATCTGTTTGTACAGTAGAGTTCCATTCTTTGATGTTATTGATAGCCAACTTGGTGCTGAAAAGCTGCAGTCTGGTAAAAGATTGACAAGTGTTGGAAGGCAAGTGACAGTTGATGATACCTTGGTCATCTGAGTTGACATCTCTTTTCAAAATCTTGGTCAAGAATATCTGCAAGGCTTTCAAGTTGTTAAGTTTGTATGTGACTGTTTTCTTCGATAGAGTAACATTTCCGGACAATGTAGAGTTATTCAGCTTCAAGTTTTGCTTATCAATTAAGTTGCTATTTTTATTACCGGCCTTGATGTTTCTGTCAATACCGATGATATCTAGAATACCATTCAATAAATTCAAAAAGAACTTGTTGTTGACCATTAGAATCTTTTCAATAGTGATAAGTTTGTTGGACAAGATGATCAACAAAAACTTACCTGTATGTAGCTTGATGTCTCTTAAAATATGAGTTATTCCATTGATCATGTACAACATCAAGTTGTTTAAGTTAGCAATTATAATATCAGGGTGGTGTTCATTGACTAATTCCAAAAGCTTACAAAACTCTTCTCTGACATTAAAGTCTGGATCTATGAATAAATGCACTGAGTTCTTGATCAAGTTGATCAATTGCAATTGATTTAATTGATCAAATATTTTTATGAATGCGATGATAGTTTCTTTTCTGGATTGACCGGCATAATGCTTTAACAAGGAAATCTTGTTCAAAAAATCTTGGTTAGTGATTGCCTTTTGAGCTGGTGCAGCACCAGAAGGAAGCTGTTCAATAGGTTGGTTGATCTTTCTTTGATTGGCTACTCTGATCTTCTTACTGTTGAAACTAATACTGGTTTCATTGCTGTTTGTTAGTTTCTTACCAACTTTTAGTTTCTTCTTGACAAAGTCTTTTTGTTTTTCAGTTTTCTTTTTAGCCATTTTGTTGGATGTTGATTTGTGTGGTTTTTTTGGTTTACAGATTTTATCATTTATTTAAAAATATTAATATAATTTAATTGTATTAATTTCAAATAATTTAACCAAAAAAAAAATGTAAAGTAGATTTGTATTTTTAAAAATTTCCTAAATAGGAAGTTTTGGTGGAAGGAAAAAAAAAAAAAAGAAAAAGCACATAATTGTATATTACATGGTAGCGCACTATTCATATATACACACATTTCCCTTTAAGCCATTCTTGAACAAATTTTTATTATTATTTAAAACTGAAGAATGTCATTAAAACCAAAACAATAACCATTAGTGTAATAATCATGGGTAGAAGAAATAAAAATGATGACGATTTGATGTTGTTGAACATGATCAACGAAAACATCACCACAAAGACAACAAAAACCAAGAGCAAAACAAATGTCTTTGACTTTGTTCAACCTGAGGAAGTATCAGATGATTACACTCCGAATGTTGACACTGATGAAGTGAAAAAACCAGAACCAATTGTTCAAAACAAGACTTCAAACAAGAAGAAGCTGCAAAAGAAGAAAAAGAAGGCTGCAAAGGTAGTCACTCCAGAACTTTCCTCTTCAAATTCAGAATCAGAATCCGAAGAAATCAATCAATTGCTAAAAGACATCAAACTATCCAAAAACACCACTGCTTCAGCCAAGGAACAAATTGATTCCAAGAACATGAACGAAAGAATATTTGCTTCAATGAGCTCTTTACTGGATGATACAGGGTACACCAAATTCATGCCTGATTACGCAACTGTGCTGGAAGATTTATACAATCCATTGGACTCATCAATGACCAACAAGAAGAAATACCTGGACTTTGAAACTGAACTTAGATTGTTGTTTGATGATCTAGATAATGAGACTTTATCTGATGATTTGATAGAAACCACTCATCCACAGTTGAAGATCCTAAAAAGAATGATCAAACCATGGGGAGTTAAGAAAAACGGTGTTGAGATTGTCCCTCAGGGTAAGACTTTAAGTAAGAACTTGAAATTCTCACATGTAAGAGCTGATTATATCCCAACATGGTTCTCAGCCTATCAAATGGATAAGTTAAACACAGATGAGTATATTTTGAAGAATTGGGAACATGAAAGAATTAATGATTGGAGGGATGTTATCAAGTATGATTTCAATGGCTTAAGTGGTTTGTCAAAAATCAACTATTACAACATATCTCCTGCGGATTTAGAAAACAATATCAAGATGACAACTTCTTTCTATTTGAACATTCAACTATCCCAAGATGTTAACCAGTTCATGACTGAAGCTAGACATTACAACAACTTCTATAATTTGTTGTACATATACCAATTGCTGCAGGTTTTATTAATCCAAAGTAATAACATTGATCAAAATAATGACAAGTTCCCTGAAATCAATTCTTTGTTAAACAGAGCTGTCTTTGTAATTGACAGATCATTAAAGAGACAATTTGAATTCAATGGGTTCAACCAATTACCATACAACTACTTCTACAACAGATTATATTATATTGTCTTGTTGCAATACACCAGAGTATTGAACAGTAAAGGGTTGTATAGAACTGTTGGTGAGTGGTGTAAGGCTATTTTGAGTTTATCACCAATTGAAGATCCTATGGGGATCAAGTACTTTGCCGGTGATTGTTGGATAAAGAGTTCAGATTACCACTGGATAGTCAAGTATTGTGAAAGTGGGTTTATCAATAAATACAAGGAATGGAAGTGTATAAATATTATGTTTTCAGGTGTCTTGGCATTGATCAGGTTAGAAGATGAACAAAAGTTGAAAGCTTTCTTAAAGAAACACTTCTTTGTTGGAAATGATAACAGTAACCACAACTTGAATCAATCCCAATATGCCTTGAACTGGGCCATGAACGAGTTTTTGAAAATTGCTGTTAAGAACCAGGATTCTTTCGAACAAAACAAGTTCATTTCCGAGTATGATGAATTGTGTTTGAAGTTTTATCTACAAAGTTACAAGGATATATGGACTGACAAAGATTTGGAATATTTGAATTCTATCTGGTCCAAGATCGATAATGTGGTTATAAAGAATGATAATTTATTGAAGAGCAACAATGCAAAGATCACCAATGCTCATTTCATAAACAGCATTCCTACAAACTTCATTAGAATGAACACAATCATATCAAACAATCCGGTCTTGTCCAAGATTTCTATACTGAACAATAAAAACATCAAGAATTATCCATTTGATCCAATTCCAAATGTAGATTCCTCCTTCGAGGTTATAGAAGACTTTATCAACAAAGGATTATTAAGTCAAATGTATGAAAGCAGATTGATGACTGAGGATATGGAAATCCCAGGTATGTTTGAATAACATTTTTATTTATTTTTAAAACAGTAATATATACTCATTAAATTCATTCTTTTTCTTCCTTTTTCAAAGACTCTTCTTTGCCTATATTTGAGCTGAATGTCTTCATACCCCCGTTAACTGAGCTTAACGGCGGCAAACCGGTGTATCCACCTTCATTATTATTCATGAATCCCCACTGAACATTCGGCATGGTGCTTGTGAATAATGGCATGCCTGAAAACAGATTCACATATCCAGGATTACCCTCCTGATTGGGCTTATTAAGTTCAGTGGTGGCATATTGGGGTTGCATGTATGGATTCCCAGGCATGGCATCCGGAAAGGCTGATCTCATTGGCGTGAAGCCGGTACCATTAAACAGGAACTTATCATTAATCCCCGCAGAGTGCGAGTTGCTATGCTGCAGTTGAAATGGATTCATGTATCCACCCATTGGAGACACTAGTTGTTCCATGTACTTTTTGTATTCTACACTGGCGCTATTGCTGTAATTAGGAACAAATGTGTTGAGTTTACGTTTTTGGGCAACATTCTGCATTTCATCTTTGTACGTATCAGCCAGCGGAAGTTCAGGACGATGGTTCTGAATATGGGGATTAACCTGGTCATTGTATTCAACCTCAACCTGTGAGTAATTGTTTGCTACTTGGTTATTGTTTACAATGGTATTGTTATTATATGGAACATCAATTGTAAGTCCCAATTGCTTTCTCTTTTTGGCCAGCCCCAGAGTTTTCTCAGTGTTAATCTTGGAGTGGTTTATACTTACATTTGGAGGTTCAATATTGTGATGGTTTACTGTAGGGGAGATATTAAAAGATGGAGTTTCTGTTTTTAAAATGGTGTGTTCATTTTCAAAATTGAATTTGATACTGTTCGCAGATGGTGTCTTGACCATATCCAAAGCCTTCATGTACTGACTAAGCTGCTCATACAACTTATTTTTGTTGGCATTATTGATATCATCAGATTTGCTCTTAGTTCTGTTGAATCTTGAACTAGGGGATTTACCTGAAAGACTCTCATTGGTCATACTTTGGTACTTGTACTTGAATGATATGGCAGGTTCAAATACTGCTTCAGATGTTATCGATTGTTTAATATTATCTATTTTTTTCATTATTGCTTCATTATTTTTATCGTTAGCAGCACTTCGCAGCAACATATCAAGTTCAAATTCTCTTTTGCAATCTCTTTCTAAACAGTCAGCAAATAGACGATCATGAAGAACAGAAAACCAAAAGAATACTTTTTGTTTTTTTTGGGTTTTTATGCAACCATTTTTGTTTAAGAATTGAAGCATTTCTGATTTTGGAGATTGTAAAATACAATCTTCATCCACCTTCAAGGATCTTAAGTCAGAAAAGATACCTTCTTCAAATTTCTTTTTGTTGATAATCTTTCTTCCAAACTTTTCCAATCTGAAAATCAGAATTTTGGTAATATCGGTACCTGTAATGTAATAAAGGTTGTCCCAATAAATACATGAGATATAACCCAGTTGGTCATTTAGATAATATTTTCTTAGAACTTGGTTTGCCATCCATTTTATAGGGGCGGTGATTAAGAAGTACTTTAGGTCATCAATGGCTCTTATACGTTGAGAAATGTCTTCCCTTAAAGGAGAAGGGATCTGTGTTCTATCGTTGATCTTGTTTAAATTGATAGGATTCTTGTTTAACTCCATGTGGTATTAGTCAATGATCTTATGTGTTTTATACGGTTTTCATATATGTTTTATATAAAGAAGATAATATACTAAAGAAAGTGTTAAAAACTGTTTCATAAATTATCATTAGAAAAAAACACACTAGATTCTTTTTTGAAAAAAAAAAAAAAAGACTATAAAAAAGAGCTTTGATAATGTGATTTTCCAAACCGTGCATGAAATTAAAAAAAAACAAAGTTATGGGATTAAAAAATGATTGTTTTATATTGTACAAATAAATTCTTCGTCAACATTTTTTTTTTTTTTAAAAAAAGAAAACACACTTTTAAAAAAAAAAAAAAAATGAATAAAAAAATGTTCTAGATGGAAAAAGAAAAATAATTTAAAATTTAAATAGCGCATAGTACCCATATGAATATTAGTTTTGCTTTTGTGGTAGCACTTAAGCTTTCCTAATTAGGAAGTACTTTTTTTATTCATAAGAAAAAAATTAAATATCTCGGTGTTAAGACATTTAATACTCTTACACACAATAGTTATTACAATAGGAAAAAGATATAACACACTTGAATACTCCATGTGTTGTATCATGGTGGGTTTATTTTTTGTTAAATATAGCTCTTTTAACGGTACTATTAAAAAAAAACAAAATTGATTGGAGGGGTTTTTCTATAACAAGAACCCTAATAATAATTAAAAGTATTTATATATTCTGATTCTTGGACGCTACCCAAAAATACATACTTCACTTCGGAAAAATGTTTGAAGCTCATATTTTTATCCGTGCATCGGAGATAAAGATACCCCAAAATAAAATGCTCTAACATAAACGCTACCAAAATACAAATACACACACACGAAAAATCAAAATATTCCCACATAATCTAAACATTCCAAAAAAAATATATATTTACCACAGAAATAAAACACTCATTGATAACCCAATTATATACCTGTAACAAACCATAAACAAATATTTTTACACACACTATGGCTGCTGCAGAAGACAATTTACCTCTTTTTATGTCCATCACCAACTGTGATGATATTACCACAGCACACCACTACTTGGAAATGTGCAACAATGACTTGAACCAATCCATCCAATTATTCTTTGATAATGGTGGTATTTCTGCTCCTAGAGAACCTATCCCATTCAATGCTGAGGATAACTACACACCACCAATGACATTCAACACTGAAGTTCTTAATCGTTTTTCAGATGGTGAGGAAGAAGAGGACCAGGAAGATGTGATCATTCCGGAAATACAATACGGTGGTATTGGTGGGTATTACGAGAACCTGATTGATTCTCAAGAGGAGAGTTCTGAAGAACTGATGATTTCTAGCGAAGAACAAAGCTATTCAAGCAGCTCCAGCGACAGTGATATAGTGGAGATCGATTACAACGGGAACTTCAAAACCAAGGAAACACATGCAGAAAAGCTGAAGAGAATGTTCTCAAAACCAACAGATATAATCTTTGATCGTGGAAGTAACTTGAACAGCCTAAAGGCATTTGGACAAAAGAAGAACAAGTGGATTATGGTGAACATACAGGATATAAACAACTTTGAGTGCATGAAGTTGAACAGAGACATTTGGTCAGATCCAATAATTAAAGGAATAATCAGAAAACACTTTTTGTTTAACCAGTTTGATAAGACTCAGGCAGCCGGAAGAGAGTATATGTTTTTGTACCCACTCGAGAACAAAGTCTCTGGTTCTGTGAGAGTGAAAAAGGATGTGGTGAATGATGGGGTTGTGAGAGATGACTATGGTGACAGAATCGAGCTCCCTGTAATTGGAATCATTGATCCACTAACAGGTGCATTGATGGAAAGCTGGAATGGTGGAATACAAGACAGACATGTGTTTACAGCTGAATTGAACAGATTTGTTGAGCTGTATGTTAATAATAACCCAGATGCTATTGTGCTACCAGATGATGACGTGAAAGAAGAGAGTGAAGTTGTTGGACCACTTCTGGCCAATGAAGAAGAACCTGATGAAGAAGTCAATGAACCTGTGGAAGACATCAATGAACCTGTGGAAGAAGTTGATGAGTACAAGCAACTGTTCAAGAGCATTTCGCCTAGAGAATACACAGAACCAGCAGCACCATCAACAAGAATACAGTTCAGAATGTTCACCAATGGTAAGCGTCTCGTGAAGAAGTTTGCATTGAGCGACAAAGTCGAAGCCTTGTTCAGTGTTTGCAAATACGATACGGAAAACTTCCCTGAAGACACATACTTTGAACTTCACCTGGATGGAAGCAACTTAATAGAGCATTTGGACAAGACTGTTGAGGAGATGAACTTGAAGATGAGTAGTTTGACTGTGGACTTTGTATAAGTTTATGTATATATATACAACTGTTTGAATTCCATCGGATATAAGCAACGTTTTTCAAAAAAAAAGGTAAAGACAAAAAAAATTATTAAATAACAAACACGCATTAGAATCAATTTCACAAATTTGCTATTTTTACACAATATTGGTGTTTAAAATTACTTAATTACATACAATAACCAAACAATCAAAATACCCAAAATGCTATTCAAATTTACAGGACTTATAACAACCCTCCTGTTTTTAGTCTTTACAGTTTCCGCTGTTGAAGAAAACACAAACAACTGGGCAGTGTTGGTGTGTACCTCCCGTTTCTGGTTTAATTACAGACATATGGCAAACACCCTTTCAATCTACCACACTGTGAAGAGATTGGGGATTCCGGACAACCAAATCATCTTGATGTTGGCTGATGATGTGTCGTGCAATGCCAGAAACCTATACCCAGCATCAATCTTCAACAACAAGGACCATAATATTGATTTATACAACTTTGAAAACAACATTGAGGTTGACTACAAGGGCTATGAAGTGACTGTTGATAATTTCATCAAGGTATTAACTAACAAGTTTGAGCACCAAGCAAACTCAAAGAGATTGTTGACTAACAAGGACTCCAATGTGTTTGTGTACATGACCGGTCATGGTGGTGAGAACTTTTTGAAGTTCCAGGACTTTGAGGAAATCGTCAGTGAGGATTTGAATATGGCGTTCAACGAAATGTGGTTGAAGGAAAGATACAAACAGATTTTCTTTATGATTGATACATGTCAGGCCAATACCATGTTTGCGAAGTTTGATGCTCCAAACATTGTATCCATTGGGTCAAGTGAGTTAGATGAATCGTCATATTCTCATCACACAGACATGGACATTGGGGTTGCTGTTATAGACAGATTCACATACTATGTGCTAGAGTTTTTGGAAGAAAATACAATTGACAGAAATTATGATGGTACTTTACAGGATTTGTACGACTACCTAAGCTTTGATAAGGTCCATTCCCACATTGGATACAAAATAGATGCCGGAAGAAACTTGAAGGACATAAAGATCATGGACTTCTTTGGCCAAAAACAACAAATAGAGCACATAGAACTAAACGACAATGAACTATACTTCAAGGATCTTTTAACCAAAGAAGTGAACCACACAATCATTAATGAAAAACTTGAGAGTGTGCAAAAGATAAAAAAACAGTCCAAGGCATCATTACTAAAGAATATTAACAAAGATATATAATTTTAATTTTTTTTTTTCATAAGAGTTTATTCATCATCCAGTTGCATGGACAACCAGTTGTTTTTGTAATCTTCCATGCTGACAATTTCCTCATTGATGCTCTTTCTCGGGTGTCTTTCAACAAACATAACATCATTTTCTTCATCGCCATCGGAAAAAACATCGATATGGTGGTCATTGAATGAAAGTGATGGTGGGGAAGTAA